>JACEIK010009823.1:0-47786 GCA_018107945.1 Datura stramonium | reverse complement strand
CCAGGCCTCCCCACGAGTCACCTCACGACTCATGGGCACCTCCAACGGGTCACTTAACGACCCATTCTGTGATTGGTGCCAGATTTTCCAATTTTTCTGAAATTTTCCCTTTTTGAGTCCCGGATCTAATCTTTGAGTTTCCGGGGAATTACAATATCTTCCCCTTTGAAACATTCTTCTCGAATGTCGAAAAAAACATAGGAAGCAGAGAATAATAATCATAAACTTTTCAAATTCTGCTCATTTAACTCCAAAACTGACAGACTAACTACCTCCATTTCAAAATACATGACTGAACTGAATTCGCTTTTCATACATACATTCAAAATGATAAAAGAAACTTTAACACATGAATTGAACCCAACAACTAAATTAGTTTCTAATGAAAAACTAATATTTTAAGCTATTGATGTGCCGTGATTTTACAGCACTTTCGATGCTTAAAACTAAGAAATTATGCACATTCCAGGTAAAGTTTATATGGGTATAAGGTATTTTGTGCTTAATGTGCAGGAAAACAGGTTTGGAAGTGAATTTGGTCGAATTAATGTTGAAACCAACTGAAAGGTGACTGCTAGACACTTAACGAGTCGTTGGCAGTAGGTACGACCCGTCACTTGAGGCGTTGGCAAAAAGATGATGTTTGGAAGATACAATGCAGTGTACTTGACGAGTTAGAGGAATGACTTGTTACACCTGGTAACGAGTCATGAGGTTAACCGTTAGGTTTTGAAGAGAAAATTTCAACCAAGTTTCCAGTGAAGTTGACGACAGACTCTACGAGTCATCACATGAAGGAAAGACTCAGTGGCAGGCCACTTGAACCATCCGCGAAGTGCACTGGAATTTCTGAGGAGGTAGACCATGAAGGACCTAACGACTCGTGTTAAGGCACGACGAGTCATTAGGTGACCCATTGCCAAGACTGGGTACGTTGCTGAGGACGACTGATTTAAGTAAGGAACGACTCGTCAGAAGGCTTAACGATCCGTCACCTAGTTTGTTTCCACTGCCGACCTGGTTTCCAGATTTATTAAGGAAAAGGATTTCTTGGTATTATATCCAATTTAGGTTAATTTTCAGAGACGATTGGAGACGATTCTAAAACAATTTTTGGAAGGATTTTAGTCGATTTTTAGAGGATCTTGAACGATATTGTGAGGATATTCTTGAGAGAAGTTTCATACACT
Source organism: Datura stramonium (assembly GCA_018107945.1). NCBI lineage: Eukaryota > Viridiplantae > Streptophyta > Magnoliopsida > Solanales > Solanaceae > Datura > Datura stramonium. Next base: position 46,596 of record JACEIK010009823.1, on the reverse strand, counting down.
TGTTCTTGATTCAAGATACGAAAGAAACATTGAAATTTTATTCAATATACTTGGTTCCAGGCAGGCGGGTCTAGAATAGATTCCTCAACTTTTATTCTACAATAATATGTAAGTTGCAATTATGCTTTCTTCTATATTTTGTGATTGCAATAATACAAACATGAGTATCTAAACCCATAAACTAGGTTTATGGGAACCAAGATGTATTAACTCACATAGGTAAAAATACTTAGTGATTCTTGAATGGGGTTTTATGCATGTATTGTTTTTCCCTTCGTTTTGATTGATTCTTGACGGTTGAAAACATTAGGACTTGCCTTATTCTTACTTACCGGATCAAGGGGGTAAAGAATGAGAGAAAGTGATTAACAACAAAGATTTGAGGCTACCAACCCTCATCTAATTTATTGAACTTTTCTGGGGATAGCTAATCCGATATTAAGGGTAAGGGTCAACTAAAGTACACCCGTATACAGACCAAGTTGCGTGGTGAAAATCACCTAGATAGGGGACCAACCATTTAGGTGAACCTAACTTATCAATATTGCATGTTAAACATCGAAATAGATCACTAGTGTATAAGCCTTGTGGTTATGAAATCCTGGGGAACACAATCCTAGTCTAATCGTAAATTGAATACAAACCAAAGTTGATACAAGCATTCATTAATTTTACTTTTGTTTATTATTTTATGTTTCCCCCTTTGGAAATAAGTAAATCAATAGGAATAGTCATTCGCATTAACCTAAGTTCTTACCATATTCCCTGTGGATCGACCTCAACCTTTGTTGGGTTCTATATTTGACAATCAACCACTTATATCTCAATTATGAGGTGTAATTTAGGTGACATCAAATTTTGGCGCCGTTGCCGGGGAATACGACTAAGGCTTTTGTTAATTGTGTTAACTTTACTATTGGTCCTTATTTCTTTGTTTTATTTTTCTTTTGTTGTTTTGGTTGCTTAATAGGTGTTAGGTTTGTGCATGCTCGACACTAGAATTCAAGGAAATCCCTTGATTCCAATTGATCACTAGCTTGAGCTAACATTGAGAAACCTGAGGAGAATGGCTAACATACATGAGCAAGAAATCGTGAACCAAGCCATAGCAAGGATGTTGGCTGAAGAGCAAGCTCAGACTAGAGATCGTGAGTTTAGCCAGATTTGCTGAAGAGAAGCGTCTAGCTGCAGAAGCTGAACGAGCTAGATGACCCAGAGGTCTAGAGCACCAGCGACACTGATATTTTGATGAGGAAGATAATGCGGACATAGATGAAGCTGGTGCCACTGGAGCGATAGTCCCTCCTCCTTTTCCTGCTGGGGCAAAGTTTGATATTACAAGTGCAATGATTCAACTGCTGAATATGAAGGGAATATTTGCAGGTCATGCATCCGATGACGCCCATGCTCACTTGACAAATTTCGTGGGTATATGCAAGGCATAGAGCAGCCAGGGGTCAGCCAGGACGCAATCAGATTGAGGTTATTTCCATTCTCTCTTAGGTGTGAGGCGATGATGTGGTTGGCTGAGCTGCTGAACGACTCCATCACTACTTGGGGAGAGCTCAAGAGAGCTTTTCTTGAATGGTTCTTCCCACCATACAAGGCGTTGCAGTTAAAGGATGAAATATACAACTTCACACAGCTAAATTTGAGGCACTCCATGAGATGTGGCTGCGTTTCAACAAAAATCTTAAGACGGTTCCAAACCACATGATTTTAGATGATACATTATTGGAGATCTTTTACCGATCCCTAAATGCCAATACAAAGGCGGATGCTGATACCATATCAGGAGGATCCTTTATGAGTCATACTTATGCAGAGGATGTGGAGTTGCTGGACAGGATCACTAAAACCAACCGAGCGTGGCACACTAGAGAGTCGGAGGTTCTAGTAGGTTCTTATATGGTTGGTATGGCTGCCAAACAGCAGAGAAGAGATGAGGAGCATGACCAGGACATTGCAGAGATCAAGACCACCATGGAGTTGATTTCCAAGCACTTAATGGGAATAGGAGAAGAAAAGGTGAACACTGTAGGTTCTCAGGGAAAGGCCCCGAGAAATGATGGGTGCGAGTCTTAGTCTGAAGAAGATGTCAATTATTTGAATGATCAGAGGATGGGTTTCCGGACCAACACCCAAGGGTCTAACCAAGACTCTTGGCGTCAAGGTCAAGGGAACCAAGGTCRGAACTTCTACAAGGATAATAATTTCAACCGGGGCCAATACCGGGACAATGGGGATTGGAAGGAGCGAGAGGAGTTCAAAAATGATAGGAGAGGTCTGTATTTTACTCCACAAAATCAAGAGCCAGAGTCGAGCAGTTCAAGGGTTGAATATATGCTTTCCAAAGTGCTCAAGAAGATGAAGGCAACAGACAACCACTTTAAGGAGCTCCGCCCTAATATTTTTGGCCTAAACCAAAAGGTGGAGTCACATGTTGTGGCAATCAGGAAAATTGAGAAGCAGATGAGTCAGATGTATGTTGCAATGAATCAAAGGCAGAAAGTCACACTTCCTAGCAATACTGTTCAAAATCCGAAAAATGACGATCACTACATGGCGGACACTACTAAGAGCGGGAAGGAGAAAGTTGATCCACCAAGGCCAGTTGTAGTTAAAGAGTAGAAAGGCCTGGGTTGATAATAATGATGATGTAGTGGATGTTGACAACCCAACTTTGGTTGGGAACTAAGATGTGCAAACTGGTCCGAGTAGTGCAATGGAGCAAGGAGATGCCCATGGGAAGGAGAAGGAGACACAACAAAAACTCACAACAATTCCTAGACCTCCTCCTCCTTACCCCCAGCGCTTGAAGAAGAAAGCTGAAGATGGAAAATATCAGAAGTTTATCTCTATGCTCATTTATCTCTATGCTCATGCAGCTATCGGTGAATATCCCATTGGTGGAGGCACTTGAGAAATGCCCGGATATGCCAAATTTATGAAGGACCTCACACGTAAAAGAACCGTGATTTTGAAACTGGCTGATAATCTACACCATTGCTGTGCCATCACTACCGTGGTCCTAGCATAGAAGAAGGAAGACCTGTGTGCGTTTACTATACCTAGCACCATTGGGGAGGTTGAGTTTGCAAGGGCACTTCTTTGTGAATTAGGAGCTAGCATAAATCCGATGCCACTAGCAATATTTAAAAGGTTAGGCTTGGGAACCCCTGTTCCACTTCGATGCGGCTACCGATGGCCGACATAACAGCTAAAATGCCGGTGAGGATTTTGTTTGATGTGCTAGTCAAAGTGGATAAATTCATATTCCCAGCAGACTTCGTGATTCTGGACTGCGAAGTCGATCTCGTAGGTCCCCATTATTTTGGAGTGACCATTCCTTGCAACAAAGAGGGCCCTAGTTGATGTGGAAGGTGGCCGCTGAAATTTCGGTTGAACAAAGAAGAGGTTACCTTCAAAATTACGAACAATGAAAACAACCCAAGGAATTCAAGATAATCTCTGCATTGGAGGATGGGGAAGAGTCAATTGACGAATATTGAGTAGTCAAGTGACTTGCATTGTGCCGCGATTTTAAATCGTACGCATGGGAGGCAGTCATGGAGGTGTTTTTGGTGAAGTCCTAGCCAAACACCCACGCCGCGCTGGGCGATGTTAAATCAAGCGCTTTCTTGGGAGGAAAACTAAGTTGTAAAACAACAAAAAGTTATGTTAACATTTGTTGATGGATGTAGGTGAATAAGACGGAAAATATAAAGTTGGAACAAAACCGGAACTTCGCCCGTGCAGAAAAACAATCACAACGACTCGTCATCCGACTTGACGACTCGCGAGCGGGCCGTGAAGAGAACTCGTAGAAAACAGGGAGCAACGGGTGACTTCACGAGTCGTTCCTCAAGGGAATGAATCATTCCCCACGCGTCAAGTACACTGGATCAAAGTTTAAAATTAAAGAAAGGGTGATGACGGTTCACTCAACAAATCATTGGGAAACCAAACGAAACGTCAAGTGACCCGCCCCGAAACTACCAACAAGCCAAGTGACCATGAATCAGGGAACGACTCGTTCGGTATCACCACAAGTCATTACATGAGTCAGTATAGGTCCCCAGGTAAGTTGACCTAACCTGATCCACAGATATAAATGGGAATTTATATCACCACTTGTTTCGATTCATAAACTCCCCACAATCAAAGCTTTAAACTTTTCCTCTTCTTCTTCACGCTAACCCATCGAAAACACCATTGATAAATCATCACCGCACACTCACTACCTGGCTAATAACAATTGATATTGCACCATCTTCTGAAAATTGCATTGTAAGTAATCTTCCCCACACAAACACTTTGGAATATTTCGCAATCAATCAAGAACTTTCGAAGACCCATGTATGAATGAGCTTATATGCATTTTGATTTATATTATGATTCGACGTGCCTTGTGATGTAGATTAAACCTCAGAAAGTATAAAACATTTATTTTCGATCATGTAGTTACTCGGTTGATTTTTAAATTGAATTTTTGCGCTCAGAAATCTAACTGGAACAAGGAGGAAGATGAACAAGAGATTCTTGAGCACGAGCCATATCACGATTCGTTGGGTCACCAAATGACTCGCCTTGCAGCTCGGGCCGAGTGGGAAAATAAACTGCTGAGGTAGTGTACTTGACGAGTGACCTAACGAATCATTGGGAAAATCATCAAGTAAACTGGACCGATTTGAAAATGTCCAGTCAGTAATTCAGTGATTTCACCAATCGTTGCAAGAGGCACCACTGCTTAGTCACCCGCTAGACCACCGGGCACCAGCTAGTAAATATTTTCTATTTCATCTCCTCTTGTGTACTAAATCCTTGTTTCCATAGGTACATGGATCCACGAGGTACTCCAAAGAAGGGTCAAACCAAAAAAGCAGTAAATTTGAGCAATAACCAACTATCATACCGAAGGCCGCGAGATGATCCATCCTCCTATGAAGAGTTGAGTGGCTCACGAGGAATATGAGGTATCGGGAGGAGCAACAGGGGAGGACGACCAATGATAGGGCTCAACAAAGTACAAATCCGGACAACCCTGGTCGATACTCCCACTCCACTAGCAAGAGATCCTGCCTGCATCCGCACTAATGAAAGCGCTGTGTGGCCGCGCCGCACTTGTTCTCGGGAGGCTCCCACAAACTCGGGCACAATACATAGAGAGTTGATGAGTCGCATGCCCAGCGAGGGGACTCAGATAATGAGCTTGACTGAGACATTGGGCACATCAAATTAGCAACCGAGAAATGAGAAGATGGTGTGTCCACGACATGCGAGCTATATACACCCAGATATTGCCCTAATGACAAAGACAATCCAAAGCGGAGCATTTACGAGGAGCCAAGGCTGATCACCACCGGGTTGAAAGATCTTCCTAAGCTACAAGAGGTCTTTGATAAAAACAAGTTCGGGTCATTGACAGAGTCAGGAAGCTATATCCCATGCCTCGGGTTCGCGAGTTCTATGCAACATATGTAGCTACCTTGCAAATGGCGGCACACTAGGAGGCCGTGGGGATGGAAGAAGCGACCCGCATTGAACCAAGTGATGGTGTGAGACCTCAGCGACATATCTGAGGATACGATTTCCGTGATGCCGTACGGTGTAATATCGAGCTCCGATGAACACGACAAAGTTTGATCATAGGTTATCCGAGTTACGGAAAGTCAAAACAAAGAAGTTGAATACATTGAGCGGATACAATAGTACACTTGGCTGTGATCATTGCCACAAAGGGGCCGTTAGTTGAATGGCCGCATGGTACCGAGTCAGCGATAAAGAAGGTCACTTCTCTAACTTTAAGGCTAAATTTTGGTGGTCATTGGTGAGGAATAGGTCGGGTAAATTGGGTCAAGTAATGACAATATACTCTCACCCGACAGAGCAAAGACTGGTAGCTGTGTTAATGGAGGGGTACACAATCAATTTCTCAAGGTTCATTGTTGAGGAGATTCTGGAGCTGTTGTAAATGATGGTACGATAATTCCTTCATTGCTTGATTGATAGACTTTGTCGAGAGTCTCGAGTGCCGAATTGCCATCATTGATCAGAGAGTGGTGGCTTAGAAGATTACCGATATTAACATTAGAGATGATACAAACCCGGTATCTAAGGTGAGGACTCGTGCACTCGCATCTGCTGGAGAAACCATAATAGCAGAGGCATTTGGCAATGTGATGCACCGATGTGACACGCTCACCGAGTTAGCGGCCGAGCCTACCGAGGGCAGAGATATAGGCAGCTGCCGAGGCGATGCCGTGGATGCCTCCATACCCGCCGATGTTCCCGAGTCATCATCTACAAGAACAAAGATCTAGACCATCACTACACCTCTACGATCTAGCACAACCGGCCTAGTCATGGTCTCACAGAGATTTTGAAGCTGATATGGCTAGGCGACTAGCTAAAGCTGAAAAGAAGCAGTAATAATGTACTCTACAAGTCAAAGTCTTGATGGAGCAAGTTAAGATGCAGGTCAAAGGATTTGGAGACATTGTCCGGGGCCGCATGGGCGAATAGACGCTTTTGAGAGAAGGATGGACGAGTGCCTTGCAAAGCATGTACCAGAGTTATCTTGATGGTACGAGCTTGGAGCGTTACAATCCGAGGTGCGGAACTTGGCCGCACGGCTGAGTAGTTGTGGTACTTCCACCGGTACTCCCCATGATTGATGATGAGTTTTAGGAGGAGCTACCACCTATTTTCGATTTCATCACGGAGGAAATGCAGGGCACATGTCAAGGGGAAGATGCCTTGTGAGGAGGCAAGTGATGATGTTGATGCATATTTTCTCCGCCAGCAAAAACAGAACAGACGTGAGATGGAGAGAGCGCCGGCACGAATCAAGAGAGGAGGCTCTTGACTCGAGAGCGAGACGAGGGAGCAGACGATGGGGAAGGAACGAGCCTGGGGCTGATATGAAAATGCGCCGGGTCAAGCCAGCAATATTGGAGTTGATATTGAGGCATATCTACACCCTCCACCGATAAGGTAGCTTACACTCAGGTCGCATGTGCATGTTTCCTATTCCCTTGGTTTTTGTCTTGATATTGGAGGGACGCATGCTTTTTTTGATGGTGGGGAGGATACTTGTGCATTCTATTTTTCAAACATAACCTGGAGGATTTTTCTTGTCGGATATCTTTTCCTAGTTTTCCATATCTAGTAGAACCGACATATTGTTTATAATTTTATTTTGTGTTTTTGTTTTTTGTGTCAGTTGGAAGAGAGTTAGAATACTGAAAGCAGTCAAGAGCTGAAATTGTTTGATATTTTGAATTTTGATGATTTGATACCCTCCTAAAATTTTTGTATATGCGTATGTCGAGTTGACAATTATGACTTTTTGTGAATCTTTTTGCATGGCATTGAACCAGAACTTGTTTAACATTGTATGAATATACCTGAACTAGAGGTTAGTATAATTGATGATGTTGACTATAAGGTAAAGCGAGGTGAGGTTTGGATAACTTAATTCTGGCTAAAGTCGACCCAGAACTTGCCGGTCAATCGTACCGAGATAGAGGATAAGAAACTAGAAAAGGATCATAGGCCGTTTTTGATTTATGAGTCCACTTTAGCCTAAAAGACCTACCAAAGTGAATAAAAATCCTTGATCCAAATGTTTGAGCTTACATTGACCTTCTTTCATTTACACTAATTCACCTGCCCGATTTATTATGAATGTACATGTTTTGTCCCTGGTCCCTCCTTGACATTGTGAACTTCCAACTCAGGAAAATTGCCTAAGTTGAGTGGCTATGACAGGGTGAGTAAGAAGAGTCGGGTGGAAGTTAATTTGGGTAATGAAAAAGAAAAAGAGCACGTGCAAAAGATGCATGATGAAAAAAAGAAAATTGTTGTTGTCAAAAGAAAAGAAAAGAAAAAGAAAAATAATGTGACATCAATATGTTTTTATTGAATAAAAAGTAACCGCATCCGTAGTTCAAAGTAAAGATAAGAAAAGGTAAAAGGGGAAAAGGGAGAAAATAGAAATAAAGGTGAAAAGTGGAGTAAAAAGGTGTAGTGCCAAGGAGGGTTGAGCTACTAAAATCCATATGTACCATACCCAATACCGAACCTACGTTACAAGCCGAGAAAGTCCTATAGTGATCCTAGTTATTTGTCCGAAAATCGAGGTATTGAAAGTAAAGGCAAGCCTATGGTATTGTATGCATATAATTCGAATTTCTTTGTGAGAGTGAGTGGATCTTACTCTAGTCCCAAGAGAAATATAATGTTATCATCATATACACATGTGAGTGTGGGACTTCTTTGGAGGTGAGAGCACTTGGGTCAATAAAATCGCTCCAAATTGTCTGGGCAAATTGTTATAGATTTATGTGCGTGGTTGTGTGATAGTATTTTTTGCCATGTTTCGATTATTCTGTGTTATGGTTGGAAATTTTACATATGCATAGTGTTTTGAGTTGATAAGGATGAGGGAGGGGTTATAATTTGATTTTGATGATCAAGTAAGTTTCCTAAAGTTTTTCCAATTGAATATCAAGTAGATTGTTTTGTTTTATTTTTGCTTGAGGACATGCAAAAGTTCTAAGTTGAGGGTGTCTGGATATGCGGTGATTTTATGGCACTTTCGACGCTAAAACCAAGAAATTATGCACACATGTGCACGCTATATGGGTATAAGGTGTTTTGTGTTTAATGTGCAGGAAAATAGGCCTCGGAAGTGAATTTGACTAAATTAATGCTGAAAAACAACTTAAAGGTGACTCGCAGACACTTAATGAGTCATTGCGCAGGCACGACCTATCACTTGAGGCGTTCGCAAAAAGATGAAGTTTGGAAGATACAAGGCAAGCAGTACTGACGATTGGAGGAACAGACTGCTACACCCGGTAACGAGTCGTGAGGTCAACTGCTAGGTTTTGAAGAGAAACTTTCAAATCCAAGTATCCAAAGGAAGTTGATCTACGTGAAATCACGAGCCATCACATGAAGGAACGACCTCGCTGGCAGGCCACTTGAACCATCTGTGAAGTGCACTGGAATTTCTAAGGAAGTAGACCACGGTGGGACCCAACGACTCGTGCTAAGGCACGATGAGCTGCTAGGTGATCCGTTGCCAAGATGGGGTACGTTGCCGAGGACGAACACTGATGAAGAAAGGAACAACTCGTTAGAAGGCTTAACGATTCGTCACCTAGCCCGTTACTGCCGACCTGGTTTCTAGATTTATTTAGGAAAAGGATTTATTGGTATTATAAATATCCAGTTTTAGGTTTATTTTGAGAGACGATTGGAGACAATTTCAAATGATTTTTGGGAGGATTTTAGCCGATTTTGAAAGGACCCTTGAATGATATTGTGAGGATATTCTTGAGAGAATTTTCATACACTTGTTCTTGATTCAAGATATGAAAGCAACATTGAAATTTTATTCAATCTACTTGGTTTTTATTCTACAATAATTTGTAAGTTGCAATTATGACTTCTTCTATATAATACAAACATGAGTAGCTAAACTCATAAACTAGGGTTTGTGGGAACTAAGATGAATTAACACACATAGTAAAATACTTAGTGATTCTTGAATGGGGTTTATGCATGTATTGTTTTTCCCCGTTTTTATTGATTCTTGACGGTTGCAAATGTTAGGACTTGCCTTCTTCTTACTTACCGGATCAAGGGGGTAAAGAATGGGAAAATGTATTAACACAGAGATTTTGAGGTTACCAACCTCATCTAATAGCTTAAACTTGTCCGGGATAGCTAACTGATATTAAGGGTAAGGGTCAACTAACGTACACCAGTATACGTATCAAGTTGCGTGGTGAAAAATCACCTAGATAGGGGACTAACCATTTAGGTGAACCTAACTTACCAATATTGCATAAACACCTGACAGATCACTAGTGTATAAGCCTTGTGGTTATGAAATCTTGGGGAACACAATTCTAGTCTAGTCGTAAATTGAATACAAACCAAAGTTGATACAAACATCATTAATTTTACTTTTTATTATTCTATATTTCCTCTTGGAAATAAGTAAATCAATAGTAATAGTTATTCGCATTAACCTAAGTTCTGACCATATTCCCAGGATCGACCTCAACCTTTGTTGGCCCTATATTTGACAATCGACCGCTTATATATCAATTGCAAGGTGTAATTTGGGCGACATCAATCAGAACAGAGTTGGTAGAGAACAAGTGTGGGTATCTTACCATCATATCTACTTCAGCCTCCCACGTAGCTCCTCAATAAGATGATTTCTTCACAGAACCTTTACTGAAGCTATTTCCTTGTTCCTGGGGCTTACGAACTTGACAGTCAAGGATCTGGATTGGTACCTCCTCATATGAGAGACTATTCTTTATCCCTACACTGTCCAATAACACCACTAAGGTTGGATCCCTAATGCACATTCTTCAAAAGTGACACATGGAATACCAAGTGCACAACTGCTAATTCTAAAGGTAATTATAGCTCATAGCTACATTGCCGATACGCTCAAAATTCTATAGGGTCCCACATATCTCAGACTGAGATTTCCTTCTTCCAATATCTCATCACCCCTTTCATGGGAGAAATCTTCAGTAAACCTGGGCCACTAACCGCAAACGCCAACTCTCTTCTCCGCACTTACGCATAAGATTTCGGGCAGCCCAAGCGTTTTGTAATCTTTCTCGAATGAGTTGAACTTTTCTGCATTTCCTCGTAACTGAGTCTACCCTATTAATCTAGCTTCACTAACCTCAAACTACCCTATTGGAGACCGACACCTCCTACCATATAATGCCTCATACGGCCATTTGGAACGCTAGAGTGGTAGCCGTTGTTGTACGCAAACTCAATAAGAGGCAAAATGGTAATCCCAATTACCTCAAAATTGATCACACACGCCTCTTAACATATCCTATAGGTTCTAAATAGTCTCGCCAGCTTGCCCATCTGTCTCATGTGGGTGAAAAGTCAGGCCAGCTTGACGAAGTGCCTAGTCCCTTCGAAAGGACTCCAAAAGTGTGAGGTGAACCGAGTTCCTCTCGTATGAAATCATAGCCAAAGGCACCCCATGGAGTCCGCTAACTCGGATACACCTGGCATAGTCCTTAGCTGAATCCGTCGTTTTGACTAGGAGGAAGTATGCCGACTTATTCATCCTGGCTTACTTCTACCTAGATTGAGTCGTGGCATCGATGTGTTCGAGGTAGACCCGTAATGAAGTCCATATTTACTTCTTCCCACTTCTATGTGGGTATGCTAATATCTTGAGTCATGCCTCCTGGTGTTTGATGCTTCACCTTGACTTGCCGAGTTTCAGCACTTGGCTACGAATTCGCAGATGCCCCCGTTCATGCTGTTCGACCAGTAAATATCCCTCAGGTTGCGGTACATTTTAGTAGCACCAGGGAATGGATATCTCAGCTATGTTCTTCAGCCGCATTTGGCTGCCTCAACTCACCAACATCCTGTACACACACCGCCCCCGGTAACGGCACACCATCTCCCCTTAGAGAAAACTTTATTTCTTTCCCCCGAACCGTTTCATTGAGTTTGAGAAGGATGGGATCCTCATCCTTGCCTGGACAACTTCCATAACTAAAGAAGAATTTGACTCGCTCAGACATTACTCCACTCGCCCGACTCCACTCACTGAACTCCCAACCGAGCTAGCTAGTGGATATCCCTTACCATTTCCTTCTTGCCCTTCAACATGAGCCATTTCCATGGACAATCTACTTAGGCATCAACCACCACATTGGCTTTGCCCGGGTGATACAACACACTTCATGTGGAAGTCTTTCGCAGTTCAAACCACCTTCTACCGAAGATTTTGGTCCTTCGACTTAACACATAATTCAAGGCTCTGTGATCCATAAATACATCCATGTGGTTTCCATATAGGTAATTTCTCCATATTCAGTACAAACGCCATCGCTGCCAACTCCAAGTCATGAGTTGATAGTGTCTTCATGAACTTTGAGCCACAAAGTGTAGGCTATCACCTTGCCCCGCCGCATCGAATGCAACCGAAACCAACTCGAAGCATCACAATAGAAAACCAACCCATCTCGTTTCTTCTCGCAAGGTCAAAGCCAGGAGCTGTGAAGAGTCGAGTCTTCAATTCCTAAAACTCTTCTCACACGAATTACCACCGGAATTTCACCTTATTCTGGGTTAACTTGGTCAGACGGGATGCTATAGAGGAGAAAACTTCCATAAACCATCAATAACTAGCTATGCCTGTGAAATTCTTGATTTCAATCGGAGAGGTAGGTTCCGGGCCAATTTTTTATCAAGCTATCTTTTTTAGGATCAACTTGTATTCCTTCATCCGAGACCACGTGACCCAAGCAGAAAGTCACTGACTTAACTAGAATTCACTTACCAACTTGGTAAACAACCGGCGGTCTCTCTGAAAGTGTTTGTAATACTAATCTCAGGTGGTTAGCACACTCTTCCTCATTTCTGTGAGTATACTGCACGACGCGATAAATACAATGATTAACATATCTAGATATTGTTTGGAAGACTCGTCATCAAGTCCGGCGAACGCCATGGTGTTTGTTAGCTCAAGGGACATCACCATAAACTCATAGTGACCATACTGAAGTTTTGAATGCTGTTTTTGGTATGTCACATTCCTCTAATCCCTTAGGGGCCGATGATACCCTAACAGAGATCAATTTTTGAGAAACAACCAGCTCCCAAGTTAGTCAAACAGGTCGTCAATTCTAGGTAGGGGATACCTATTCTTGACTATGAGTTTGTTCAGCTGAAACGAAACAAGGAACGAGTTAGAAGGACATTTTTCTTGAATGGAACTATAACACACACAAAGAATATTAAATAAAAGAGTTTTCCTAATAACATCTAGTAGCCTCTCGTCATATGTGCGGAGCGCTTCACACTCCTTGAAAAGGAATCTTACTCAATGCAAGCCTTCAGACATTCCAAGGATACTTTAAATCTAGTGCTCTAATACCAAGTTTGTCATGCTCAGTTCACACCCTAGATAGGGATTACCTACATTTTGGAGTCACAAGTAACCCCAAGTCAACCCCTAGTCTATCATACACTAGTATTCTGAGTAAAACATGCATAGAGAAAGCTGAAATGGTAATATAACAACAATTATGAAAAATTAAACTGAACATAAAGTTTAAAATATTCCGAAAGTCGGAAAATCAAGTCTCTGTCTGAGCCCTCTAACCGATGAGTTGCTGACAAGCCCCCAGCTAACTCTAAGTCTAACCGAAAATAATAAATGACAGAAAGAAATGAAATAATGCCCTCAAATGATGAGGACTCACAATTTCCGCTTGCTTCAGAGGAGGAATTGAACCGCTGGCGACAAACGGCAGCCGAGTCTCTCGAGAACTCGCGGCTACATCATGAAATAGCCAACATAAAGTATGCGTCAGTACTTTGAATGTACTGAGTAAGTGAGGGAAACATAATACCGAATATAAATGAATGAACCGAAATGACATGCAATGACCAACTAATATACTCAATCAACAAATCAAGTAACCGAGATGGTCGAGATGACCCTGTATGGTGGTCAAAGACATGCCTCAAGTCTGAAAGTTCTGAGTCTGAGATAGTGTACTGATCTAGTAATTCTGAAAATCTAGACCGGATCAACACTAGTGGGAGAGTCTATAATCGATATATAACCACGTGAGCTAAACATGGAGTTTGATGCATGCCACCCCACCGATAGACCCAATATGTTTTGTCGGGGTAAGTAAAGGCATGAAGTGGGTGATCACAAAAGTCTAGGCCAATTAGGCCAATAAATACTATAACCTACATCGGCAACATAATTCTAGGAACTCGGATGACCGGAACCTCGGTCCGCTCCGTGCTAAGTCCGCTCCCACCGGAATTCTAAATTGAATACTAAGCTGATAACTCAAAATTGGGGTCCAAGATTAGTCAGGGATATATATATAACTGAGCGTACCGAGTCTTATCTAATTGCAAGTTTTGAAAACTAGGTTCTAAGACCTATTGTAGCCGCTTATCTAGAAATGTCGTAACTGTATAAGAACAAATGTAATCAAGCTGGGTCCTAAGGCTAGTTCGAGCTATTTATATATCAAAAATATCATGACAGCTCAGGGACCAATAACTCAGTTCTAAATCTGATTCTCATAACCGGGAGGTGGTGCCGACACCTGAAATTTCTATAGTCAAACCGACGCCCGACATTTTCTGACCGACACCGAGAATTCTAACATTCTTACTAAAACTGAACTGACACAATCTAATTGAGATTCAATGCTACTAACAACATTGGAGTCCCCAACACTGATAAAATCAAGCAAAATTATTCAAACACTATTGCAAGATTCAAGACTTTCTAATGCTCAAGAACTAGGATAAATTTCACTTCACAAGAACAAACATTATTTCAAAGCCACAACTAATAGTGGAAATATATATAACCAACATGAAGCAGCATTCCATATGAATTAGATGAAGTATGACTAAAATTTCTTAATATTTGATAATTCTAGGGCTAGAACTGATAGAGAAAAGTAGGGAGAAATTTGGGGACACAAGGGAAGAACTAATCTCTTTATTGAATTCTACAACTTGTCTAAAAAGTCTTCGAAGAAGAAACTTCAAACCGCCGTAATGGAGGAAAACCCTAAGCTTGCTAGAGAGTTTCTGGAGAAGCTGTACGATCGATTTTCTTAAAGTTCTCATGGGGAATGAGGGGAGAGTCCGTTCATTCTACTAATAGGTCTGAAATTACGTCCAAAATGACGTAGTTTAAAGTTTAGAGAGTAGAAAATTAATAACAGCTCCTTAGAAAGTCGTAGTGAAAGCTGTCGTGTGATCCTAACGTGGCCGTGGCCGCAACCACGACTGCTGGTCACACTCAAGGAGTACACTACTGAGAAATCCTTAAAGGCCACCATGGGGGACCTAACGAGTCGTGGTCAAATTCGTGGACCACACCGTCTAACTCCTAAAGTCTCTAGTCCAAAAGCTTGACCACGAGTCACCTAACGGGTCGTGGTTAGTGACCATGACTCCTGGTGACACTCGTTAGGTATACTGCCAACAATTGACCAAGGCTAGTAATGGGAGACATAACGAAATGAATCGGTGACGCGACTCGTGGTCACTATCCGTCAAGTACACCGCCTCAATCACTCTATACCTATTTTCCCCTTCCACGATCGACCTAATGAGTCGTGTGGACTGACCAGACTCGTTGGGTTGTCTGTGGGGTAACCTTCCCTGAAAACTTAAAACTTCTTCACTAGGCCTCTCCACGAGTCATCTCACCCACTGTGGGCACCTCCAACAAGTCACTTAATGACCCGTTCGTGGATCGGTGCCGCATTTTCCAATTTTTTTGAAAATTTTCCTTTTTGAGTCCCGAGTTCATTTGAGTTTTTGGGGCATTACACAATTTCTCCTCTATGATTCTAATACAAAAGATCCATGAGCTTCTTCCCGGGGTTGCTCCTTGATGCACCATCTCGTGTTGTATTTTATCGATCCAACCTGTGTAGTTTCCATATAACCTGTCTTATTCTAACTTTAGGTGTATAACTTCTAAAGTTTTCACCATCTCCTTCCAGTTATGTGCAATATACTGGAAGTTTTTTCTTCTTGTTTTCTACAACATAACCATGGTATGCATAATTTGGTACATCATTTTCCCATGTGACATCTTCCCTCCATGCCTAATCATATTCCTCCATTTCCATAGCTCCCACGTTATAATAGCTGGAATCGATTGGAATATATGTATTATATGTGATTGATAGGAACCTCCTACCCGAGATTAATCACTTGAGTAACTGGTAGCTCGTATATTTATTCCCATTGGTCTCGTTTTAATCAAGCTAAAATGCTTTATGCTGTTGGAGACTTCACAAAGACATGTGAAAAGTTCTCCACTTCGATTACAAAACAATGGTATCTAGATGCAAATTGGACAGCCCATTTCCTACTACATCATCTAGGGTAGTTTGAATTTCCATCATCTCTATAGATAGAAAGATATTTTTCCTGGAAACCCTTTGATCCACATCTTAAAAAAGTATACTGATTTCCATTCTTTTTGTCTAACCAATTGATATGTTGAACTCAATGAGAATTTACCATTCTCAGTTATTTTCCAAATTGGTTTGATCTCTAACTTTCCTGCTCACTGGGGTGGAATCTTTTGATAATGTGATCTCGCTATGTCATAAGAAAGTACCTTTGCGCATTGTCTCATTCCACCTTTTTTTCACTGCATCCAGTACTTGAACCACTATCCCATCACACATGTGTGCTGTTCTTGTAGCATGATAAAGAGCCTCTGGGCCCCGTCCAATTATTTAACAAAAGTGAGATTGTCTGTTTTTGTTGCAACGATATTTCGTGATCTATCAAATATCATATTTGTAGCATCTTTTCCAACTTAAGTTTCATTTTTCTTTCCACTAAAACAGCATGTCTTTTTAGGTATTTATTGCTTAAAAACATTCTCCATAAAGATTGCTTAGTTCTGAAATTCCACCATAGTTTAGCAAATAGAGCTTTGGACATATCTTGTCGACTTCTAAAACCCACACCCCCTTTTTCATAAGCATGAAATAGTACTGTCCAGTTAGTCTAGTGTTTACTAGAGTTTCCCACTGAGTTGCTCCAAAAAGAATTTAGCAAACATCCTAGGAGGTTATCAAACACTCCAACAGAGGCTCATGCCGACAATAGGTGAATAGACATGCTTTATAAAACATGTTTTATTAAAGTAATCCTACCTCCAATGGATAGTAATTTTCCAATCCATAAGAAAACTCTATTGCTTACTTCTATGCATAAATTTCTTTATAATGAGCAATTCTTCTTGTACAATATATTTGGCACTCCTAAATATGTGAATGAGAATTCTTTCTTGGGAATCATTGTATTATTCATTACCAAATTCACCCTTTCTTCTGACATATTTTCATGCATAAATATTGCACTCTTTTCTTATTGATTTTCATTCACTAGTTTGTTCATATTTGGCAAGAGTTTGCATCACCATATTTAGTGTAATTCATCTCGTCTAATAAAGATAATAGTGTAGCATAAGATAAATGATTGATATATGAACTTCATTTTGGCATACCAAATTCTTTCATCTTTTCATTCTTGTGAAGTGAATTTAGTGCTCTTGACATGCATTCAGCTATTATAATGAATAGGGTTGGGAACAATGGATCTCTCTCGTTTCACTCCCGCAGATTTAAAAATCCTTGAGCTTGTTCATTAATAAGGATAGAATATCAATTGTAGAAATTATCCTATATACCATATAAATCAATATTTCTCCAAAACCCATTTCGGACTACTGCTATCTTAGTTAAAGATAACCAGATACATCTATGATATCTCTTGCAACATCTAACTTTATTACTACATTAGCCGGTTTCCTGAAATCTAATATCATCTACAATCTCCTGTACCAGTAAAAATATTCTCCATTATACTTCTACCCTTCACAAATCCTGCCTGGCGTGGTGAGATAATAGATGGTAATATATGTACGGTCTGTCATGTATGATTCTAAAGAAAATCTTACTTGTGAAATTACTTAGACTTATCGCACTGCTTTGGATTATTAACAAGCACATTTTTTTAGAGAATGTTAATAAATTTCAAAATCCATTTCGCCGTCCAGTAGCGATAGGTCTCAGATTTGAAAAGATCATGATTTCTTTCTTCTTTGGTAATAGCACAAGATTTGTGCAAGTGACATATCTAGGTAGTTCACGTCCACAAAATAATGATTCGACCGTGAGACATATATCAACAGCTATTATTTCCCAACATGCTTGAAAATTTTTTCCTGTATATCCATTTAGTCCTCCTGCACTATCAGCTTTTAGACTAAACATAACCTTCTTCACCTCTTTCATTTCTCGGTACATGAATTTCTCTAGTTTGTTCAAACTGATTGTCCGTGGGTATGTGTTTCTGCATTATCAAAATTAGTAGGTAAAGTGGTCTTCAGAGAATTGTTCTTAAAAACTAATTGCCTTACCAATATCTTCTCCATTATCTAGTCATATTCCATTTCATCTTGAATCTTTTTAATCTGTAGCTTATTTCTTTTTTCTTTTGCTACGAGCATGAAAACTTTATATTTTATCATCATCTATAAACCATTGCATTCCAAAATTTTTATTTTCAGAATTTCTCCTCTATCGCATATAACTCAATGAGTTCAGCCTGCATTTCCTTTTGCAGTCTTTCCTTGTTTGTGCCATTATGATTCTGTTCAAATTCTTCCTCCTAAAAATTAACCACCTCTTCCAATGTTGCTATCTTCTGAAAGATATTCCAATAGGTCTCTCTACTCCATTTAGCTAGTGTTTATCGATTTTCTTCATTTTGTTGTTTACTGTGAAGAATGGGTCAGTTTCAAAGTTTATCTCCTAGTTTTGTTTTACAACATCCAGAAAAATCTCATGCTCTACTTAGAAATTGAGAAATATGAATGACTTTTTGATAGTTCTGTTTTCTTTCATGAGTGTAATCAATAAAGGGGCATGATCAAATCCTTATTTAATTTGGTATTTCACTTCCGGATTAGGAAATTTGCTTAGCAGATTTTGATTACCCAAACACTTATCTAATCTTTTAAATTCTCAAGCTTCATTTGATCTTCCACTCCACCAAGTATACAAACTTCCTTTGTATCCCAAGTCAATTAGTTGACTAACATTAATGCTTTGTTTGGAAAATCACTGTGTAATTGGAATTGGTGTAATTACTAGACAAGAATTACATAGTCTAGTAATTACAATAAATATATTAATTATGATGACTTGTTTGTTTTTCATGATGTACTACAATGTAATTACAAGTGTATCATTTGGTTGCACAAGTGTAATTGCACAGCTGATTTAAATTTTAAAATAAAAGCAATTTTAAAATATTAATAAATATAAAAAAATTAAAAAAATTAAAAAAATTAAAAAAATTAAAAAAATTAAAAAAATTAAAAAAATTAAAAAAATTAAAAAAATTAAAAAAATTAAAAAAATTAAAAAAATTAAAAAAATTAAAAATATTTTTAAATTAATAATATTTTATTTGTTTGTTTAAATTAGTATTTTTAATTCATATTTTTTAAGATCATTATAAATGTATGTTTGAAAAATTATTAATATTATAAAGTAATACAATAATATTATTTAAATATTTGACAAAAATAATCTATTAATTCCTAACTACAAAATGAATGACATGCAATGAGAAATAATAAGCCAATACTACTAAGACAAATAAATTAAAATAAAAATATAATATAAATTGAAATGTTTTAAAAAAGATAAAACATAACACTCTTATGTCAAATTTCAATTTAGCTTAAAACAAGTTTCAATATAACTTAAGTAGATATATTTCAAATGAAAAAGGAAACAAGTGTATAAAATCGACCAAAGAAGGAAATTCTACGTTAATCAAAAACTAGAGTAATAATATATTTTTTAAATAAAAAGAAATAATACGAGCAATTACATGAAATCACAAGAAGTAAAGGTTAGAAAATGAGAAGAACAAAAAAAACTAAAAGATAAATATTTTATAAATAAAAATAAAAAATAAAAAATCAAAAAAGAAATTAAAATGAAGAAATAAAGAAAATAAAGTAAAGAATAAAAACAAAATAAAGAAATTAAAAGTAACCATGTAATTACACCATAATTACCTGCAATTCTCACTTCCCCTTAGAAATTAGAGAGTGTAATTACACCTTCTCAATTACACCCAATTTTCTCAAGCACGATATAATTGCTTGGCCAAATAAATAAGCTAAACTTTGTAATTATATCCAAGTACACTCAAATTCAATTACTCGTGAATTTTCAAACATGGCCTAACAAAATCATTAAAATCTTCGCCACTCAAAAGTAACCGGCACCTCCCAGTTTCTCCTTCATCTAGGATAACATTGAAGACACCTCCCACCACCATATTTTATATTTGAGTAGATAGGTCAAATATTGCATCCCATAATTTTACTTTGGTATCTTTATCATTACTAGCATATATTAGAGAGACACAATTTATTATTCTCCTTCTAACAGATACTTGAATTGTTAATCTTTGGCTTGTGTCGATAATTGGTTCCACTTGATACCCCACTTTATAAATACCCGTGATCTTACCATTGATATTGTGCCGTTTCTGCTGCTCCCAACCATTGTCTATATATATCAATATGTCTAATGTGTTGAAATGACTCTATTATTAAGTATAAAATTGAATTGTTTTTATACCCATAATGACTACTCTTTCATAAGCCTATTGAGTGTTCTTAGACCTTATATTCCATATTAGTAATTGATTCATGTCATGAACCGAACATAGGCTCGGATCGATATATGGACAAGGAATCACGAAAGGATCCAAGTCGATCCATGGCATGCACATAGCGACAACATTAACACACAACAACTAACATAATTATAACTGAGCGGAAGCTAACTGATACATAAGACATAATTCCACAAACTTTGATACATAAATCGAATCTTTTTACACAAGCCTAAAAGCCTCTACTTTGCACCGATGAGCGCCGGCAAGCCCCCCACCTAACTCCTAAAGTTTGAATACGAAGAATAAATGAAATAGAAAAAATAGATCGCGTCCTCGGAGATGAGGAGTCACCACAACCTGAGGTGGGAATGGAGCGCATCTAACTACGTGGGATGAGTTTAGAAACCTAAATCTATTTCATGAAATGATATACCACATAAAGTATGCGGTCAGTAATTGGAATGTACCGAAAGACAAGGAAGCGTAGGTAAACTAAAATATGCAAGTATACAAGAAGGAAGTAAACCGAATACACCGACATATAATCGAGCCGAATACAACAACTTATTATATATATATATATACATGAAGATTTTATTTGAAAACATACCAAATATAATCAAACCGATGCATAAGGGTCATGTGTTGTGCTATATACGGAGAACTGCTGCACCGATATCATACACCGGTACTAACTGTCACGATAATTGCATCTCGAATCGCTAAACTGATTTTAACCGAAATCTAAAATTATAAATGAGTCAAATAACTGATGACATAGACTAAGGGAGACATTCTCTCGCTATGGAGAATCCTTTGACTGACTAAGGAAACAAATTTCTGCTATGGAGAATCCTTTTCTTTTTGACTCGACTAAGGGAAAAATTCTCGGCCATGGAGAGTCCTCGACCGACTAAGGGAAACATTCTCTCTATGGAGAGTCCCTAATCGACTAAGGGAAACATTTCTCAACTATGAAGAGTCCCAATTATAGTAGAATATGGAGAGGTCATTAGTCCGACATCATTCGTCTAGTCTAAGGCTTTAGCTACTCGAGACATGAGCATTCAACTAATTATATCATACTGAATTCATTTAGAGTTGATTAAGGCTACTTTCTACTATTAACATGCCCGAGTGTCTGATAGATTATAATCATCCTTTATCCTCGAAGTTCATAACATTTCAATCCTAAATTCACAAGCATATGTCATATATTCTAGATTCATGAAGGCTCCATAGGTTCAAGTCATACTATAAACATAACTTTGGGGCAAGTTCAACTGAGTATGCCACTGTGGCCTATCTTTCGACGAATCCGATAAGGCCTAACAAATCTTGGACCGAGCTTACCTTTTTACTGGATCTCATCACCCCTTTCATCGTAGATACTTTCAAAAATACCTGGCCTGCTCACATCAAATTTCAGCCCTCGCGCCGCATATCCGCATATGATTTCGGCGGTTCCAGGCATTTAGTAGGCGTCTCGATAAGCTTCACCTTCTCCTCCGACCGTTGAATAATGTCCGGCCCAATCAACGCCGATTCTCCTACTTCAACCAGCCCAACCGGCGATCCGCATTTTCGCCCGTATAATGCCTCGAAGGGCGCCATCTCGATAGCGAGTGATAGCTATTATTATAAGCAAACTCACTAACGGCAAATGCTCGTCCCACTACCACCAAAAACCAGCACACACGCCCGTAGCAGGTTCATGCCCAATCGTGCGTTTGGCTTTGTCCATCTCAGAGTGAGGTGGAACGTCGTAAGCCAAATTAATATGTACCCATACCTTCGAAATGGTCTACACCAAAATCTAGCCGCAAACTGTTCTTCTCTGTCTCAAATAATGGATAATCGGGTACCCGTGCAATGGCGACTATTTCTTTGATATACAACTCGGCATAATCTTATCGAAGGTAGTTTTCACCGGAAGGAAATGAGCCGATTTTGTCAACCTGGGTTACTATCACTCCATAGAATCGTACTATGTGCCCTGCACAGGTATCCTACAAAATCCATATTCACTGCCCGCTTTCCGTGAGAGGCACAACTATGTCCCGAGTTAACCCGCCCGGTTTCGATGTTCCGTCACCCGTTGGGCGCTAGGACACCGCCACCCGGCAATTTCTCTTTCATACCTCTACCACCAAGAGTTTTGATATCATGGCACATTTCGTCATGGCCGGGTGAAGAGAATAGCGGGCGTAATGTACCTCATTCATAATCTGTCAAGGAGCCTCAAACATCTCGAACACAGAGACGGCCTTTACAACGCAAAGACTTATCTCTTCGTTATCCGGAAATCTGGGCGCTTTCCTTGCATCGCCCTTAAGTTGACCAGTCGGGATCCTCATATTGCCGCTCCTTTACTCATAACTAATGATGACACGGCGGTTTTCTGAATTACCGCTCATTGTCCTCTATTTCTCGCAAGCACGGTAACGGCTAGGGCGCTGGCTAACTCGATGTATCTCCCTAACCACCCCGCTTGGCTGCAAATATGCCAAACTCCATCGACTTACTGAGAGCATCTCGCTACTACATTGGCTTCCTAATGATACAAAATATTTACGTCATAGTCTTTTAGTAATTCCAACCAGCGACGCTGTCGCATTCAACTCCTCTCGGGTGAAGATATACGTAGGCTCTTATGATCTCGTGAAAATATCAAATACGACGCCACAAGGCAATGTCTCCATATCTTAAGGCGTGGATTATCAAGCAAGCAACTCCAGTCGTGGTAGGTAATTCTTTTCTGTGTTTCTCAACAACTGAAGCATACGCAATTACCTTACCATGCCGCATAACACACAACCCAACCTAACGCCCGATACGTCACAATATACCGAATAACCTTTCGTACCTTCCTAGCAAGGCTAACACCGGCGGAGGTTAATTCGTTTTAGTTCCCGAAACTCCAAGCCGCATGCCTTCCACTGGAAACTTACCGCCTGCCGCTTAGTCAGAGGTGTTGTTGGAAGCAGAACCTTTAACAAATCTCCCCGTAATATCCCGCTAACCTCGTAAAACCGCGGACTTCGGGTCGGGAGTGGCAGGCTCAGGCCATTTAACCGCTATCTTTCTCAAGGTGGTCAAATTCCGTATACCAACATCCGACAATTATATGCCCTAAGAAGGCCACCGAGTTCAGCTGTAATTCACATTGGAAAACTTAGCATATAACTAAGGTCCCGAGAATTTGGAGCACTGGCCCGTAAATGAGCCCGGGCGACCGCTTCAGAGCGAGAGTACACCAGAATATCATCAATAAACACACTATCACGAACAGTCCGTGTATGGTATGAAAATACTATTCATCAGGTCCATAAATCATGCTGGGGCATCTGTCAACCCAAAGGACATAACTAGAAACGAAGTGTACACAGTCCAACGCCGTTTTGGGAATGTCTCTCTCTACGTACTCCGAACTCCGATGATATCCGACCGCAAGCTTAATCTTGGAGAAGTATATGGCCCCCTGTAACTGATCAAACAAACCATCTATTCTGGGAAGTGGATTTATTCTTTACTGTAACTTTATTCATTTGCCGGTAATTCTATACACATGCGGAGCGAGCCATCTTACTTTCTCACAAATAGAACCGGGCGCACCTGCCTGCGGAAGTACTCCTCGGCCCGATGAAACCTTATCTAGCAAATATTTCAATCAGCTTCCTTTAACTTCTGAGTTTCTGCAGGAGCCATACGATATGGAGGAATTGTTATGGGCTGAGCGCCTGTAGCAAGTTTGATAGAAAATCTATTTCCCTTTCTGGGAACATTGTGTAACTCATCTCGGGAAATACACGTGGAATTTGTTCACCACCGAATAGACCGGAGGCCTGAGACTCTACCCGAACATCATGAAGCCCTGACTAGGTGGTAAATACATCCCTTAGTTATCAATTTCTCGTCTGAAGGTAGGAAATACAAGTTTGTCACGCCCGCCTTGGGGTAAGGATCGGCACTCCGATGCCTCGGTAGGGACCCGTGAGTGCTAATCAAAAGCCTAGGCACGCTCGGTGCCCGGCTAGCTCCATTTCTGATTTCTAGAAACAAAGGGCTATATGACGGTTGTAAACACAGCCTCCGGCCGACTGGGCCTATAGCCACCTGTGCCTGTAATAACAGCTAACCAGAACAACTTAAAATAAGGAACCTAAGTGGGCCGAAGGGCCACATGCTGTCTAGTCATCTCGAAACTTAACATAGAGAATATCAACAACTATGTGACCGGCAAGGTCACCACTACTAATAGACGTGGCCCACAAGGCGAACATAAATAGAAATGCTAAACAACTATAACAAAACTGCACGGCCTCACACGACCGGCTCAACCGACCACAGGAAGATAAATATATACAATCTCGCAAAGCCTCTATGAGTATTGATAAAAATGATCGACAGGCCCCGACCTACCCATACTGTATAATAAAAGAAAAAGAGCTACAATTCTGAATATCAGGCTCAGATACAGGAGATGATGACTTCATAGCTGGCTGGAATCACGGGACGCTCCTCGTCTATGAGTACTGCAGTAAGTAATGCAACGCCCAATGGGCGCGTACCACCGGTACGAGGCGCAAAGCAACTAAATACAACTGAATACAACTGAATACAAATAACCTAACTAGCAATTCTGAATAGCATGAGATAACTGAATCAGAGAACTCCGATATGTTGATCAAACCTTTCATACCGATAGGCAGAGCGTACCAGAGACGCAACGTCTCGTCTATTAACTACTATATAGCACATAATACATATATATATAGCAAGCAAGAGCCAATACGAACCCCCATAAGTCGGATGGTGCCAAGCAAGCAACAACTATATACCTACCCGGGTCAAAATCACCCAAAATAAGTCACTCCACTCATCTACTAACCAGAGCACCCCGCAGCCCCCGGGTCTCCGGCTCGGGCCATAGCCCGCGATATAAATAACTACAAGTTCGAGTCCGGAGGACTCCTATATCAGACTGTGATCCGCACTTGCTCCCTGGGCGCTAGCACAATAAGGATTTCTGTATAATAATGCTGATCAGCCTGATATGGGGAAAGCTTCATCCCATATTTGTCCAAATCTGGGACGTATGCCACTGGAGGACGTAAACCCACCACCGTTGGGTACGACACAACCTGTGTGGCGGCGAGGACGCTTCAAGGGTGCTCCCACGACAACCAAGTCTCAACAAACAATAAGTACATATAGCAAGCATGTTTAATCAAAAGATACTATCTGAATTCTGATTTCTTATTCCCGATCTCTTCTCGTATCACATCGATTCTGGCCCTACTTTATACCGACTTTACCGCTTTATATAACCGCAAGGCTAATCTCAGAGCCAAGATACTATCTCGTCTATTTACAATTGAGCCAAGATATAATCTGTTTGAATGGCTAATCTGTAACACAGATACCATCTGCTCATTCCATTTACTTACTAATCATATATTCGAATATCTCGTCATATTATTCTCTAAAACATGCTGTTAATCACATAATGCTATACTAAGTCTCGGAATGCTACACTCTCGCCATTTGGCGCATGCTTTACTACCTTTCGAACTGAGTGCCATACAACAACGCAAACCAGCCTTACTGAACTTGCACAACACTCAACATTCCAACTCGGGTTCTATTATGGAGTTTACTATGATATACAAGACTAAAGCTACTAACCCGCCGAAGAAACTGCTTTACATACCTTAACCTCGGGTTATCCGACTTTCGGACAAAGCTCGGTCAGTATCAGCTATTTCTCCTAACTGCATTCACATATATGTCAATTAGTACTAAATACATCAATATTCTGAAATAAAACATCACTTTCGATATATTTATAGCCTAAACTTAGGCTTATCGAAAGACGGTCGAAAACTTGCTATTTCTCGAAAGTCCAGAAGGGAGAAGTATTCACTTTAAGACTAGGAGCACACTGACACTAATTTGGAGCAATTCCACTTACCTTAGCTCGGTAGCTCGATGGTTTGTCGGCCGAATTTCGCAAAACTAAATCCGTAGGAATGCTCCCTACTGCTAAATACCTCGGTATCTGAGGTTAATTTTGATTTGGACTACGTTTGACGGCATAATCGAACGACAATTTATAAGAACTTTCGTACCCTCTGTCGTCTCTTACGTTTTCTGGAAATTATAACATGGTTAATGATTTTAAAACTGAAGTGGGAATTTATATACTTGGGCCTGGACAGGTCCAACGTGTCACGGAGCCAACGCGGAGGCCCTGCCTCCGTGACACGCTGCCATCGCGGAGGGGCTCTGCCCTGGCTCCTTCCGTGATGGTTCGACAAGTTTCTCATCCGATCTTTTCCCGGGCCTTTTCCTAGCATGTATGGCTTTCAAATATGCTTAACCAACACGCGATTAGGCCATCTATGTGTCGGGAAACTTACGGGGTGTAACAGAATGCCCCACTCGAACTTGAGCCTTGAAGCCCTAGGTGATCCTTGAGTTTTGAGAGAGAGGAGGAAGAAGAGGTTGATAGTGTCTTTTGATGGAATGAGGGTTTAGGCTAGGAGGAACACTTAAAAACGTCCCTTATGGTACTCAAAATTGTGTAGTTTAGTAGTTAGAAGCATAGGATTTTACCAAAACACCCTTGAAAATTCTCTAGAAAAGTCCATACTACCAATCCCCACATGGCACCCCATGAGTTGTGGGGTTGAGAACGACTCGTGGTGCCATGTCGTGAAGTGCACTGGAAATTTTTCTCAAAAATTCCTTAAATTGTCGACGATTGACTTCACGAGTCGTTAGCTTACATAACAACTTGTGGCTTCTTTTGTTATCACAGAAGCCCAAAAATCCTTCTCTTCATCCCACGACTAACACGATGAGTCATTACTTGATACGAGACTTGTCTTGTCCTCTCATTGTCACCACTGCCTGGGACCCCCTTTGATTTTCAACATTCATCCGACGATTAACATAACTAGTCGTTGTTTGGCAAATGACTTGACGGGTTATTTGTTGTCACTGAACCACACTTGCACCTCTTGATTGCTTGTCAAAAGTATGACCATGACTCGTTGGGTCACCTAATGAGTCGTACCACGACTCATTCTGAGGTGAAATTTCCACTTTTCTTCTGAATTTTTTCTTTAAGTATGGGTCTGATCTTAGAAATTTTTGGGCGTTTACAATTCATTGATGACTTGATTTGGCTGTGGCTAACCTTGTTTGTATTCCTCTTGTGAGTTTAGTAGGCATACTTGTCTTTGGTACTTTTTCCTTGTCTATTCTATTTTTTTGTTTTGGCAGATTGTCTGGGAGATATATCTCCCATGTTGTCATCTCTATATTCCCTTTGTATCTTAGCATTATGCTCTAAATCATTACTATCTCCAATATCTATGTAGGTCTCTGAGCTTTATCCTTCTTTTGGTCTCCGGTTTTTCATTTCCTGTTCTCTTTGTCAACTGGTACCCTTTTCTCCTCCTGTGCCTCTATTTATGAATTGCTGCTTTCATATATACTACTTTGTGTGCTATTTTGTATATGAGATGTTGTTGCTATTTTCCTGTTAATATCTTTCTCTACTTTTTCTTGTTCCTCTTTTCTCCTATTCTCAATTGATTGATTGGTTTGAGCAACTGCTTCATCTGGTGGTTTATTCTCCATTATCTTATGTCTTTCTTTGTTAACTGACTTGTTCTCTTGTATTATTTCTTTTTCAGTTCCACATCATTATTCACACTATCTATTTTTTTTCTCTTAAGCAGTTTCTCCCTGTGCATTGTCCACTCTTATTTGCTCTTCATCTTTATACCTATATCCATCCTTCTTGAACTACACTGATGGTCAGTATCTTTATCCTTGTTATCATTTGTTATATCATGTTCTCCTTGTTTTGTATTGTCTTTTTCTGGTCTCTTGTCTCCTTGCTGCTCCTTTTCTCCTATTGTTTTTTTATTTTTGGTTTCACTTCCCTTGTCTTGATGTTTTGCAAAGGAGGCCTCTACCCAGGGTTTTGTTGTTTTCCCTTCTTCCCTTTGTTCTCTTTGTATCAAATCTATAGTATTTTCTATTGATTGATTGCCTTATCCTAAGTTCTCTAAGATATTATATTTGTTGCTATTTTCAACTTTATTTTCTTTGCTTTTATTCTCCTTAGTATTGTTTTTTTTCTCTTTTGTTCTCCCTCCCCTTGCTTGTCTTTATTCTTCTTGTTTTGTACCATATCCTATTATTTTATTTCATACCCGTTGCCACCAACCTTTCCCAGGTTCAACAACTATTTTTGTATGTCTACATTCTTTCATTTTTCTTATTTTAGTAGCCATTGTTCTATCACTTTTTTTTCTTTGTTGTTGTTTGTTTCCCGTTATTCTCCTTTTTTGGCCTATATTTTTGATGAATATTCCAGCACTCTATCATATTGTGCCCCTATAACCTATAATGGGTGCAGTATTTGGGTAAATAATCATATCTAATCTTTTGCCACTTTGATTTAGTTTCTCCAGTTACCTTGTCTATACAGTTAATTTATATTCTTTTGGGTAATTCTTTCAAATATCCACTTCTACTTTTATTCTCGCACAACTTGGCCTTGTTTGGTTATTAGTTTCCTTGTTTATAACTAATGGAGTTCCAACTGCTTTAGCCATGGAGAACATTGATTCTTTACCAAACATGTTTGTTGGTAATCCTGGAAAGGATATCCACGCTATTGTAGGTGAAGTTTCTTCTTCCGCATTAAACCATGGGTCCCACTTTAAAAATCGTAAAGGGAATTATCTATTTTGAACATGGAGCTCCAATGCACTAGACATTAAGGCTGCATAATCCTCCAACAATGATGATCTAATCAAAATATGTCTTTCCTCTAGATATCCAATGTTGTATTCTCCTTTAATTTTCAATTGTATTGGTATATTCTTCCTTAATGTTTGTGGGTCTGGTCTTCTATATGAGAATTTGACCACCACTGCATGTTGTAGATTTTGTCGAATTCACAATCAGTCAAATTCTTTCTTCGTCCACATTATAATTGGTTCTCCATGAAAGTATGCAATTTGTTGGAGTTGCAGCGTTGTAGATTGATCCTGCCTTGTTGCTTGATGTAGTGCGTTCATGTAGATTTCAGTTGTTGTAAGGTTGCTATCAGGCGCACCAACCCTAGGTGGTGGCTGGCTTTCTGTCGTCATAGCCATATGCCGATTTTGGTTATTAGGATTTTCTTATAGAAAGAAAATCTTAGAGAGTAGGTAGAGCTCTATGACTATTTCGAGATGAAAACTAATATCCCGTTTTAAGTCTTACATATGCATCATCAATAATATCTTAGTTACTCATTTCAATTTCWTTTATTAATCTAATTTATATGGCAGAATACTTAAAATTTTTACTAAATTAGACGTATTTTATGGAGATTCTTTTTAAATTATATTTGGTTCTAATTATCTTATGTATTTGGATTTTCTACAATCGTTATCCCCTCAAACAATAATTAGTCCTAACTACCCCCTCTACTTTGGTTTTCTGTAATTGTTACCCTCTCAAAAGAAAAATGGGAAAATAATAGTTATATTTTAATGAAGAATAGAGAAGATATATATAAGGAGATAAGATAATATCTATTGTAATCACTGAATATAAAAAAATGATATTTTAATTTTTTTATGTATCAGATTAATATGAAGTGATTGTTACTTTACACTCATACACCAAATATCATTTGAAATTACTTGAATTATTGTAAAATCAAGTACAAGGAAATTAATAATTAGCATCAATTGTTGTTTGAGGATTAGAGAATATGTAAAAACCAAATACAAAAATAATTAGAATCAAGTATAATTGTAATGATTCGAATATCGTTACGGGATGGATAGGGGCCTAGAACATTGAAAATTGGTTAAGAAAGGAATAGAATATGCTGTGAAATATTCTAAGTGTGAAACTGATTGATTTTAGGTGGCTACTGGTTCAGGGACCACTGCAGCGGTGAATATTCCGCTGCAGTGAGACCGTGGTAGCGTTGAAGTTTCACTAAGAATGAATTTAGAAAATAACCGCTGGAACCGCCATAGTGACACTTTGATAGTTGTAGCAGGTCTGCTGCAGTTGAAATGTGACCACTGCAGCGGATGACGGAAGTTAGTAAGTGGGTTTAAGTGGAAATTATGGGGGTTTGACACCTTATTTCCAAAAACTCGATCATAAGGGCTAGAGAATGGAAAATCTCTCTAGAACAGTGAACCATTCTCCTAAGGTAAGAATTTTAATTTTCCTATCTCTACTATGATTAGTGTTGATCCTAGATTGCTTGTGGACCTTTAATGGTGGAAGTTTTGTACAGAAGAACCCTAGGCTATTAAACTAGGGCTAGATTGTCGGATGATTTGGATTGATGTTTGAAGAGTTTTGATTACTGTCCTAGAATTATGTGTTGGGAATGAGGGTTATGTGAGAAATTAAAACTAAAATCGAGTAGAATTGGGGTTTTAATTTCTAAAATACCCTGAAGAGGAGAGTTTGATCTAATTAGACCCATGATTGAAGAGTAAGTGATGAATTATTCTTGTTATGTAGATTTCGAACAATCCGAAGCTTTAAGGAAGGGCAAGGCTCCCACTGAGTAGCCGAATCGTTATCTTCGAATTTCGAGGTAGGTTATGGTTAGAGGGTTGGACCCTATATAATGACTTGTATGCATGTGTGATAATGGTATGAGATTGGTCTTCAGAAATTATCTGTTGTTAAATGGTTTAATTGGATAATTAGGGGAGATCATGTTAATATGAGATGATGATGAGCTGTTGTGTAAATTTCATTGAATTGTGAAGTCAACTCCTTTTAAAGAATGTATAATGTGAATCGATGATCTATATCTGTGCAAGTGAGGGAGTGGAATGTAAACTCCTAAGTGTTGAATTATATATGTATATGCATGAGTTGTATTTCGTTATATTTAATGGATGAAGAATGATTTAGAGAACAAAAGTATCTTGAGATGAGTGGTTCATGCCCGAGGGGAGCATCCAGGCGAGCGATATTGTTGAGTGGCTCGTGTTCGAGGGAGCATCTGAACGAGCATATGAGTGGGAGAGGGTGCCACACTGACATGGTACATGGATTTCTAGAGTCCCCTGCAGGTCATGATTTGAAGGGAAAAATAAGACCCTCTGGCATGTGTGTACATTGAGTTTATAAATTTTGAATGGTAATGGGGACATGGCGGAGGTGTTTGCCCGACATGTCACCCATATGTTTTTGTTGTTGTGTTGTGCTTATATGTAAGAATGAATGAAGAATGTGCTAAGTGGTTGTGGAAAATTTTTGACTTTGTATGTATTTTGAAACAAAGACATGAATCTGATTCTAAATGAGACGCGATCATGTAACGACCCGGACTTCATTACCGAATGATTAAGGGCCTAAAACACAGGAAACAGGCAAGGGAAGGAATAGAATGTGCTATGAATTTTTCTAAGTGTGAAAGTGGTGGATTTTGGATAGCTTCTGATTTGGGGAATTGCTGCATCGGTGGGATTCCTGCTGCAGCGAGACCGTGGTAATGGTCAGAGTCCCGTCATGGAAAATTTTTGGAGTAACCACTGGAACCAGCGAAACTTTGGCTGCTGTAGCGGAAATGTGACTGCTGCAGCATACGACAAAAATCAGAAAGTGGATTGAAGTGGAATTTCTGAGGGTTTTACCCCATAATTTCCTAAATCCAAACAAAAGGACTAGAGAGCGTAGATTTCCTCCAGAGCTATGAAATCTCCTCCCATTGTAATATTCTTGATTCCCTACCCTTTCAATGAGTTTTGTTGACTCTAGAGTTTTTGTAGACCTTTAGTGGTGGAATTCTGGAATGGAAAAGACCCTAGGTAGTTAGACAAGGGCTGAATTATGGGAAGCTTATGATATGTTTAGACTTGATGATTAGGAGTATTGATCACTCCGCAAGGATTATTGTTGAAAATAAGGATTGTGCGAGAAGTGAGACCTATAACTAAGTAGAATTGGGGTTCACTTTTGAAAGTGCATGAAGGGGAGGGTTTGATCTTCTAAAACCCTTAATTCAAAGAGTGAGTAGTAAGTTACACTTTATTTTGTTGTAGATTACTAGTATCCCGAAGCTGTGAGAAAGGGCAAGGCTCCAGTTGAGTAATTGTCTCTTCGTGTCTGAAATTGTCACGACCCAAATGATCATGATTGGCACCCACACTAACCCTCCGGTGGGTGAACCAATGAATCCCGATACTACCCCCAAAATGATACATGCAAAATGGGTAAACGCTCTCTGTAATTATTGAAATAACTTCACTTCACGAATCAATCGCTTAAACCAACATCTCAAAGAAAAATACCCAAGAACTGAAAGTAATTACACAAGATGTTTGTTTCCACAACTAAGAAACTAAAACTAAAAATGAAATAAAGTGTTTGAATATCCGAAAGGACATCTGCAATGAAGGAGTGATCTGCGTCCTCATCTGCTCCCCTTCTCAATCCACAAAAAGCTGTTGGTTTACAGGTAAGGGTGCAAAGAACTACTAGGCTCGAACTCTGCAGTCATAAAAGGATGCAGGGGTAGGGTCAGTACATGACACAGTACTGGTAGGCATCACTGACCGACCTTACATAATAATAGATAATTATAATGCAATAGAGATATAAAAAGGGTCCTTAGCTTTATTCAGAACTATGTGCCATTTTATGAACACTAGCTCTACTCAGGAATCAGCCGGCCTGCTCACTGGGTTAGGCCTCTCACTGCAGTGGTCACTTGTCTACTACAACGGTCTCACTGCAGCAGAAATGGTTCCGCTGCAGTGGCACTGCGTAGGTAGTAGCTCAACATGATGCACTCTTCTCAACTTATCCATCCCACAGTTCATCAAATCAAAAGTTTAACATTTCACATACACCATAAATCCATCAAACAACTACAATGAAACAACAATCACAATAGCTATTAAGAGATACAAATCCTTAGTTATTCATAGAGACAACTACTCAATAACTACACACAGTGATAAAGTCATACTTAGAATTAACACCATATTCATTGTTATCAACTCACATCATACCCACAATAATTTGAACATTCTCACAGCACGTTTCACATCCACTTCATGAACATAAATAAAATCACAAATAATACGCAAACAACACAACCTAGGGTAACATGACGGGCACACACTTCCACCATCTCCCCTTAACACTCAACCACACGAATTATGTACACACATGCTAGAGGATCTTATTTGTGCCCATCCAGTCTTGACCTGCAGGGGACTCTAGAAATTTATGCACTGTGCTGGCGTGGCACCGGCTCCCACTCATATGCTCGTCCAGATGCTCACCTTGGACACAAGCTGCTCAAATAATGTAATTCGCTCACTCGAATACTCCTCTCGAGCTCGAGCCTCTTATATAATTTTATTCTTTTCATTCGTCATTCTCATAAAAAGAATAGATCAAGTGCATCATTGCATCATACAGAAAGTTACAATCTACTTCTCGAATAAGCCATCATCAATTAACAATTCTCTCATTAACAAAATGTGATCACTTTACTAACCGTTCATCACAGGTAATTACATTAACATATATACATAATCATTTTAACAAGTCATCACAATTCAATATCACATCTTAGTCATATTCTTAAGATAAATTAACAACAATAGACTCACATATGACGCATATGTCTGAAGACCGATCGTATATCAACATTGCACACTACACATGCCATTATATAGGTCTAACCTTATAAATCATAAAATAACTTGATTACTCAAAGTTATCGTCTTCGCTACTCTACAGGAGCTTTTGTCCTTCCTCAATGCTTCGGATTGTTCAAAATCTACACATATATAATCATTGGTTAATCACTCCTCAAGATAGGGTCTAATTTGATCAAACCCTTCATTTTTAGGGGAATTTAACAGAAAATCCTTCCCTTTCACCTAGTTATAAGTCCCCACCTTGTCGAACCCATCAACATTAACAAGAGGGATCCTAGGAAGTAAACATTACTCAAATTTTCAACAATCAACCCTCCAATTACTTCCTTTCAATATCAGCCCTAGTTCATCAACTTAGGGTTTTTCTCTATATAATTTTCACCATTAAAGGTCCTCAAGAAATCTAGAATCAACACTAATCGAAGTAGAGGTAAGAGGATCGAGATTCTTACCTTCGGAGAGTAGTTCATTTCTCTAGAGGTTTTTTCCGTCCCTTAGCCATTTTGATCGATTTTTTGAGAATGATGGGGGTAAAATCCCGTATCTCCCACTTAAAACCCACTTTCTGATTCCCACTACCCGTTGCATCGATCACACCTCCACTGCAGCAGACCTTCTATAGCGGCCATAGGGTCACTGCAATGATTCAAGTGGTTACTCCCTCACTTCGCCATAGCGGAACTCTGACTGCTAGCAGGTCTCGCTTCAGTGGGAATCGCACTGCTGCAGTGGTCTCTAGACCATAGCTCCTCAAAAATGCACAGTTCTATACTTAGTCTATTTCACCACCTTCCTACCTCTTCCTTAGCTAGTTTTCTGTGTTCTATGCCCTTATCCATCCCGTAACGACGTCTAGGTCATTATATCATATACCAATTAAAATACCATTTATCCCCAAATGGTCTATACAAAAATAGGAAGGATACATACCAGATTCTATGAACAACTAGGGATATTTGACCTGCATATTGGCCTCGATCTCCCTAGCTTCTTCCACCGAACGGTCCTTCCCCTGGACTCTTACTGTCAAAATCTCCTTGGACCTTAGCTTTTGAACCTCTCTGCCAATATCACTATAGATTCTCATCCAGTAGAAGAGAGTCCCACTTGATGATAAATATTCCATCCTTATGGTACTTTTTCATCACAGACACATGAAAGGTTGGATGCACTCCAACAATTCTGGCGGCAATGCCAACCCATAATCCACTCCCCCCACATGTTGTAGTATTTCAAATTGCCTAATATACCTGGGGCTAAGTTTTCCACGCTTTTCAAACCTCATCACCCCCTTCACGGAAGACACCTTAAGTAGCATTTTCTCCCCTTCCATGAACTCCATATACCAATATCGTATTCTGTACTGACCTTACACTGACACTTCTCTTTTGAGTGCAAAATTCTATCCAGGAAGCTCCTCCCATCCCCACCTTTACTCATAACAATCTATCTAAAAGGTGAGTGGTGCAATATGGGATGATTCATTTTCCTTTAGAAGATGTACTTCATTTGGACATTGTGACTTCTTCCTTTTTACTTTGTTATTATTTTGGATAAACAATTCTAAAACTGTAGTTAGATGTTGAGGTGCAATGACAATCAGGTCTTGGGTTTGGTATTGAAGTCTGTTTTATATCTTTTGCTCTTGTTAATGAATTTGGTTCATTTTATTTTAGTAAAAGTTTTTATTATGAATGATCAATTTTGGGTAACGCTTGGGAATTCATCGGTTCGCTCATCGAGGGTTAGTGTGGGTGCCAATCACAGCTATTTGGACCGTGACAGGTCACGATGATGGTAATTATTGAGTGGATTTTTGCTTATAATTACCTGTTGCATTTGTAAGGGGTAAAGACTTTCTATATATTGATCCTCAAATTGGTGTGATAGTTGAATTGATCTGTAGAATATGTGAACTGATGAACTGTTGACCTGTTGAACTGATTGTCACAGGCCGAGTCTACACCTTAGACACAACATGGTACTTGGTGCCACAAGTGACCCCAAGCTAACCCATGGCTTAACATTACACTGGTATACTAAATTAAACATAACGGAAGCTGTGAAAACATAACTAAATAAATTGATTTCTGAAAATAAGAAACGTCTGATATGATACTGAAACTTATTGCCAGAATACAAAAAAACATACTGAACCTCTCTATGTATGAAAGCCATATAAGAACTAATGCATTGCTAGGAAAACCCCCCATCTAACTCTAGAGTCTAACTCAAAAGAAAACTAAATTGAAAAAATACTCTCGTCCTCGGAAGATGAGGACTCACCAAATGTACTGCTGCTGAAGTCATCGGAGAGGAACTACTGTCGATATTGTGGTTGAGAACCTGCACCTGTATCATAATATGATACAATATGGAAATATGCATCAGTACTTCAATGTATCGAGTATGCGACATGTAAGTAAAATAGTAGAAATACCCAATCGAAAAGATAAACACTAAATATAACTGTAACAATGTAACATAGGTACTAATTGGGGATCATAACTATATACTGTAATCTAAAAAAACTGAGCTAGACTGAAATTGAAACTGTACTGAGCTAAAATAGTAAGTGGGAGAATCTATTTATTGACATATAACCACGTGAGCTAAATGTGAAGTTTGATATATATGCCTCATCGATAGGACCCAATATACCTTGCCAGGGTATAAAGGCATGGCTAGTGTCATCACTGTCTGAGGCCTATTCGGGCTAATAACCTATGGTGGCAAGTAGTTCTGGGAACCTGGATGCGCTGAACCCTAGCCCGCTTGGTGTTAAGACCTACTCCCACTGGAAATTCTAACTGTGACTACTAGGCTGATAACTCGAACCTGATTTCCCAAGACTTAAGTTAGAAATAATTATCTGGAAGTAACCTGAGAGTCTGCAGGAACTGATAACTAAAAACAAGGGTTCTAGACTGGCCAAAGTTGATTTATCTGTGTTACGACCCGAGTCTACATCCTGAACACAACGCGGTACTTGGTGCTACAAGTGATCCCAAGCTAACCCATGGTTTAACATCACATTGGTAAACTAAATAAACATAGCAAAAGATGAAAATATAACTGAGATAATTGATTTCTGAAATAAGAAATGTCTGATAAAAATACTGAAAACTTATACAAATAATGCAAATCAAGATAAACACTACTATGTCTGAAAGCTAACTACTAACTGGTGAGTTGCTGGAGCAAAGCCCCAGCTAACTCTAAAGTCTGAAAAACAAGAACTAAAAGAAACTAAAACTCGTCCTCGAAAAATGAGGACTCACCAATATCGAGCTGCTGAAAGTCATTTGAGGGGAACTACTAACACTGCTGCAACTGAGAAGCTGCATCTGTATCATAATACGATACAACATGGAAGATATGCATTAGTACTTTGAATGTACTAAGTATGCGAGATAAAGGTAAAGCAATAAGAATACATAATTGAGCTGAGATGACATGAAATGACCAACTATAAGCTGAAAAGTACTGAAGATATACTATAATAGTGTAAATACAGGTACTGACTGGTGTTCATAAACATATCTTGAAATCTAAATAACTGAATAGAGCTATACTGACAAGAGATATTGTACTACTAATAACTGACATACTAACCGACATGTAACCCCGTGAGCTAAACGTAGAGTCCGATGTATTGCCCCCATCGGTGAAGGACCACTATTCCTTACCAGGGTATAGTAGTTGAACTAGGTGATCACTATCTGCTGCCCATTCGAGCTAAAAACTTACAGTGGAAACGTAGTTCTGGGAACCTGGGTGTGCTGAACCCCAGCCCGCTCGGTTCTAAGTCCTACTACCACTGAAAGTCCTAAATGTGACTGCTAGGCTTATAGACCATACTGATGTCCCAAGACTTAAGTCAGGAGTACTTATTTGGAAGTACTCTGAGAGTCTAAAGGACCAGATAACTGGAAACTAAAGTTCTAAGACTGGCCAGAGTTTCTTTGTTTGAAAGCGTCGTAACCTTCTAAAGAACAAGCTGATATCTGATACTAAGGAGTGCTACTGACCTCCTCAAGACTGACTATAGTCAAATTGATAAGCTGACTTACTGAAAGATACTAAAAAGGCTAATTACTGAGTGAGACTGAACTAACATTCAAACTAATTGTTAACTCACATGATGGTAATAACATAGACATTTAAAGAACTAATAGAGTCAAGCAACATTTGTATCTAGACAATTATGCAACACCCAATTTATTGTATTCATAGAAACTAGGGCTAAAATATTATTTAACGAAGAGAATAATGACATGCTTAATAAGTAGTGAAGACTTGAATGGATTCATCAGATCTACAATCTAAAAGAAATATTCATAATCTGACTTAAAGATAACCCTAGTTTTGATATTCAGCGCAAAAATTGATATAGATTCTTAGAAGGATTTTGGGGCACAAGGATTCGTTGGGACTAATTGTTGGTCCTGGGTCCAAAACCTAAGCTCACTAGAATTTGGAAACTGGAGGAGACAATAACTCATTAAATGAACCAATGGGTCATTGGTTCCTTTCGTGGTCATTGGAGGGATTTTCTAACAGGAGTTTGGACTTCTACCAACGGGCGATACAATGACTCATTGGATGGACCAATGGGTCATTTTTACCACTCATCCTAGTCACTAGGATTTTTGGGCTTGGCTCACGAATGGAAAAGACGACTCATTATTTGTAACAACGGGTCATTATTGCCACTTGTTGCCATAGGGAGGGATTTCTCACCCTCTCGGACTTCTACCAACGACTAGACATGATAGGTCATTGGTCTCTTCAACGATCCGTTACTGGGCTCGTTGGTTCAGGAAGGACAACTGTAGGGCTGACAACGACTTATACAATAGGTCGTTACATCTGACAATGATTCATTTCTGGGTCATTCTGAGATAAAATTTTCTGGTTCTTCCTGCTACGTATGTGTTTGGTCTAGAAAAAATTTGGGGTGTTACAATCTGAAAGCATCGTAACCGTCTAAAGAACAACCTGCTAATTGATATCTGAGACTATGGGTTTTATTGAACTCCTTAAGAGACTGAATATAGTCAAACTGACCAGATGACATTTCTGTAAGACACTGAAAGTTCTAAGTATTGATTGAGACTGAACAATCACTAAACCAACATTTGATCATATAACTGTACTATCATGGTGATTAGAAGGGAGCTATTAGAATAAAGCAACAACCGTATCTGGACAATTATGCAAGATTCTTCAATTCACCTTTACCAATTAGGGCTAAAATACATATTTCATGATGGAAATATTAGCATGAATTATCTCTATAAATAACCTTCAAAAGTCTCAAGAATCATAACAAGAAGGAAACTTATAATCTGACTGATAAACAAACCCTAGCTTTGATCTTCAAGGGCTAGGGACACAATGAAAGAATAATTTCCTTATTGAAATCCCATATACCTAAACTAGAAATTCTTGGAAGAACCTTGAGAAATTTCTTGAGAAATCTGAGGAGAGCTGACACCCTTGTTCTTGCTCTAGGAGAACTATCTAAGTTTCTACGTACTGAACTTTAGAGAATGAGAAGAATGAGCAGAGAACGTCAAATAACTCCCTAAATCTCCTAATTTTAACCCAAAATGATGTAGTGTAGGCATTAAAATAATGGGAAGTTACAAAATGCCCCTAAGAGAAAGTCTACAAAACTGCCAGTCAGGATTCAACGGGTCACACAATGAGTTGTTGGTTTATACCACAACTCGTTGGGACCAATTGTTTGTCCTGGGCCAAAAATCTATCCTTATTGGAATTGGACGATGGGAGGGAATCATGACTCATTGGGTGAACCAATGGGTAGTTGGTTTCTCTCGTGGTCAATGAAAGAGTTTGAACTAAAAAATTTGACTGCCATTAACGGATAACACAATGACTCATTGGTTAAACCAATAGGTCATTGTCACCACTAGTCTTAGCCACTGAACAATTGTTTGTCCCGTCAAAAATCTATCCTTATTGGAATTGACGATGGGGAGGGAATCATGACTCATTGGGTGAACCAATGGGTAGTTGGTTTCTCTCGTGGTCAATGAAAGAGTTTGAACTAAAAATTTGGATCGCCATTAACGGATAACACAATGACTCATTGGTTAAACCAATAGGTCATTGTCACCACTAGTCTTAGCCACCGAAATTTTGGAAGTACTTTTTGGACTTGACTGACAGATGAAAACAATGACCCTCGTCAGAGGAAAACAACAAGTCGTTGTTTCCATTCTTTGTTCATTGAAGGGATTTTTAAAATAGTTCTAATATCCCACTAATGACCCGTTGTATGAGTTTCTTACACTGCACAAATGACCTACCACCGGTTTGTTGGTCCCATGGAAGAGTCTAGTAGGTTTCCCTTCGAACCGGGATGCAACGAGTGACAGGAAGATTCGTTACTCCTTCCAATAAGTCATCCTATGTTGGTTCTCAAAAGGTAACAGTATCGACAACGACTCGGGACAATGAACCATTGTTGCTAACAATGAATCGTTGGTCAATGCTTTTTGAGACAAAATTTTCCGGCTCTTCTTACTAAGTCTAGGAAACTTTTAGGTATTAATGATGAACTCATGAACTTATGAAGGTACAAATAAGTTAATCTACTTCCTAAGGTAGTACCGCTACCGTTGTGGCAAGACCGCCGTAGCCTCAGCAATCAAGTGGCTATCGGCAGCGGAAGACCCAATCCAAGGAATGTTTCACTGTCACCCTGTTAAAGTCATTGCACTTGAATTAATTTCTGTACGTTTGTATGATGCTAAAGACTTGTTTTTTTAGTTGTTGCTATGTCTACAAGTTATTATGTGAGGTCGGACGATGATGCCTACTAGTATCGCAGTTATGTAACCGAATTACAAACCCGCATTCTTTTTTAGTGTAGAGTTCGACTTAGGCAATTCTTCACGTCCACACCCGTAAGCAACAAATGTAGCTTTCTTGTGGAAAGGTGAGCGTAACAAGGAGACAAAGGTTACTCCCCGTTTTGAAGATGTCCTTCTCTTTCGAACACTTATTTTTATTGTTGTTAGTTTTAAACGTTCTTAGAGTTGTAAATGTTTATGTCTTGTGCAATGAATTTCGTGTCTTGGAATTAATATGCTTTTTGTTTTTTTTGGTTGTAAGAAGTCACCATCAAGCTCGATGACGCTTTCATTAATTATAGTTCTTATCTTTTCCGAAATTTTAATATTTGGATATTTTGAAATTCTCCGTTCACCACCTGGAGGGCCGGGCAGGGGTGCCAATTATGACTATTTAGGTCGTGAAAATAATTTTATATGAAAATTAAATAAAATGTGTCAAATTTTAGAGGGTCTTCGTATTTAACATTTTTCTTAGTCATCGATGACATGTCAACTTTAATTTGATTCAAGTTCAATTATAGAAATTGGTTAATGTAGATGTTACCATTTTTTTGAAAATTATATATAGTGTAACCTTACTCCCCTTTTGATATTTCAATATATATATAATATTGTACTTAAAAATCTTTTTTATATTTATGGCTTGAGTGAACCTGGGCCGATACTGGGTGCCGATAGTCCCAATTTGCCGCTCCATTATATAGGCGGATGGGGCGGGGGGAGGGGGACGAGACGGGTGGGTATTTACCTGTCCCATCCCGCCCGTTTGGTCAATTTTATTTTATTTAATTTAAATACTGTTCGTTTTCACCCATTGAGGTGGGGCCCCAATTCCACTTCTTTTAACTTTTTCAGCAGCCACTAACTTCCTTCACACTCCTTAAATTATTTTAACACCCTCATATTTTAAAAATTACATTTGGTTCATTTGAATAACTATAAATACCCCCTTACAATTTATTCACAAATCACAATTTATCTACTTTCTAATCTACTTCTACTACTCACTCTCTTAAATCTCAATTCTCATTCTCAATATTAAAAAAATTCAAAAACACAATCAACAATTTTTTATATATAATTAAAATTTATAATTTTAAATTCAAATTATCTTAGTTATTTTAATTTTTTGATTTTTGTTTCTTTGTGGCCTATGGTAACTATCATGTTTGGTCATATTCAAATTTCAAGTTGTTAGTTGCTACATAATTTTAGAATTTCGACTATTTGTTATAATCGTCTCTGCTTTACGCACGTTTAATATATTGTTTCCATACTTTCTTTCCGTTAAATTATTTATTTTTCGCATTTAATTTCTCTACCTTATTTATTTAAATATACTTGTGTATATTTATTTAGTCATAAATTTAGTTGTGTTATATTTTAGTCATAAATTTAGTTGTGTTATATTTATTTAGTCATAAATTATAATATGAATTTTGGGGAAAAAACTGAAAAGTAAAGGGCGTTCTATCGAAGACTGCGTGTGTTTGATATTAGTGGTAATAAAGCATAGGTTCTAGTTCTACTTCTAAAAATTGGTAGTTCTTCTTCGCCTCGGAGTTAGAATTAATAATGAAGATTTATTGCAATTTGGTAGTACTCCTAGTAATATTACTTTGATAGTCCAATGGATAATGAAATTATGGAAAGACGTTATGATAATTTATTAGATGAAAAATTAGATGATGAAGAAGAAGAATTAGATGATACACCTAGTAGTCCCACTATGAAGTCTAACCAAGATACTCCTCGCCCGAAGCTCAACTTCTCCCTTTGCCTCCTAATAGGGGTAAGACAAAGGTTCAACATGCTAAAACGCTTGTTATTTGGAAATTTACGCATCGAATGAGGAACAAAAGAAAGCTATTTGTAATGGCATAAAAGGTACTTAACCATAAATGTGTGGCTTTAGGTGGATAGGGTTTAAATAGACATTTATTACAATGTTGTAAACTTAAATATATGGTATTAAAATAGCCTCCAAAGTCAAGCTGCCTGAGCTTTATCTCGTTGACCTGGAAGGGGGTTCCAAGATGGTTCGAACTGTTAGACCCTTCAAATCCAAGTGGGCTCCCGTTACACATTGAAAATATGATAATAGAGATCGTGAAAACATTGCTAAAATAGTTTTTAGCTTTATGGTTTGCTTTTTAAGTTTTCACTCACATCCCGCATTTATTATGTATATTCAACAAATTTATAATCCTTGTTTCCAAGATTTTTCGCAAAATGCAAAACATGGTTAAATGATATTTTTGAATTTCAATCTAAACATTGTCATTATCTTTTGCCGTTTATTTAATTATTTGATGGTAGATTTTCTATGACATATGGTATGGGTCGTAGTATCAATGTCATGATTATTTAACTATTACTATATATTTGATTGATCATAACCGAATCTTTCCATATACCAATTGACTCAACCTGCATCGATCGACATATTTGGACAATGTGATAGGAAAGAAATAACGTGAGAACTTTCTAGATGCCTTATGCTCTTCCCCGAAGATTACATGTGACGTCTCACGCCTGAATCGCAGAGTTCACTTTCGACATTGCTCTGTACTTGTAAGATCGGTAACCTAGAGGCTTTGATACCAACTTCGTCACAACCCCAAATAGGCAAATTATGGGAGCACCTATATCGATCAGTACTGATAGAGAACCCTTTCCGTAACATTACATAAAAATACCACAAAATTTCATAATTTACACGAATAAATACTTTAAACATCAACACAAGTTTCCCTAAACCATGACTTTCCCATGATCTAGTCTAGACTGCACAAGAGCTCTAACTAGAATACCGACAAGAGAAAACGACACCGTAATGACCGCCCGACTGCTATAACACTCAACCCACCTAAGAGTGTGCGAATTTAAAATTTTTAGAAATTTGAAACAAAATCCTCAAAAATAAATGACAAAATGAAGAAGTTTGAATGGGCCAGCCACAATTGGTGGACCTGTGTGTGCGTCCACCATAATAGGTTACCCTTCACAGCAAGCAGAACTGGGCCAGAAAGGGTGACACCACTGCAGTTTTCCAATCCGCTTTGGCTAGATTTTAAAAATCTATTGATGAAGGGCGTATTCAATAATTCATAGTCATATTTTCCCCATACTTTACTATATTTGAGAATATTATGTGTGTTTGCATGTGTTTATTATATATTTATGAAAATGACTAACACATATAGTTAGATGCTT
Source organism: Datura stramonium (assembly GCA_018107945.1). Lineage (NCBI taxonomy): Eukaryota > Viridiplantae > Streptophyta > Magnoliopsida > Solanales > Solanaceae > Datura > Datura stramonium. The sequence goes on along the minus strand of JACEIK010009823.1, from coordinate 2,462 downwards.
TCGTGGCTAAAAGTGATGGATTTGGGTGTGTTTGAGATGTTTGGAATGAAGTTGAAGAAGAAGCAATGAACTAAGAAATTAAGGGCACAAATAGTGCACTGTCATTCCGCGCGACCAGCAGCGCGAGGCGCGCACTCCAACGCAACAAATCGTGTGAAGCAATAGCAAGACCGGCGTAATGCCAAGCGCGGCTTGGTCAGCAAAGATGTGTGCATGGCCAGAGCGAGGGCGCCGCCTTTCCACGCGATGGCGTGCATGACGTGGGCCTTCTCCCTATGCGTTGGCATGCGTGATGCGGACCTATCCAAGTGCAATAAGGCACGTGACACAACAAGCTTGTTCAGATGGCCAATTGACTCAAATCCCACTTCCACTAGGAAAAGGAGCTACAATCCCAACTCAAATCCGTGAAGGAAGAAGAAAAGCATAAATCTACTATTATAAATACCCTTTTATTTTTATGTAATAGAGAATAATTGAGAGCCAAGAATTAGAAGAAAGTTTTTTATAGAGAAGTATTGACAATTTAAAGGAATCAAGCTAAGCATGTTTTAAAGCTTGGATTTCATGACATTCTTGAGACGATTGCCGAATTGTTCTTCCTTATTTTTGCAATAATCAAGTGAGTTTCTTCCTATCATTGTTGTGAGTATTAATTTATTCTTTTATCTATGAATTCTATGAATTTATTTTTAATTATGAGAGGCTAAAATCTCCACAACTAAGATTGTAGGAACCATGACAAATTAACACATATAGGTAAAAATATTTAGTAGTTCTTGAACGGGTTTATGCATGTATTATTTTTTCTTTTTGTTTTAATTGTTTCTTAAGGTTACAAACATTGGAATTTGGCTCATTCTTACCAGCGGATCAAGGGAGTAATGAATAGAAAAAGAGATTAACAATGGAGATTTGAGGCTATCAATCCTCATCTAATAGCTTGACCTTGTCCATGAATAACCAATATGATATCAAGGGTAAGGGTTAGTCAAGTATACATCTACACACGACCAAGTTGTGTGGTGATAATTATTCAAATAAGGGACCAACCATTTAGGTAGTTAACTTACCGATATTGCTTGCTAAGAACCGGAATAGCTCACTAGTATAAATGCCTTGTGGTTATGATGTCATGGGGAACACTCACCCTAGTTGGTTGCATTAATTTGGAAGAAACATTCAAATTTTCAACAATATTATTTGTTACTTTACAAAATCCCCCATTTTCAAGAGATAATTGACTTAAAAGTTTAAGCAATTAGATTCTTATATCCTTCCACATTTCGTGGGGATCGACCCCAACATTTGTTGGGTTCTTTAGCTGATAACTTTCTTCATACTTTGTCGTGAAATGTGGAGTTTGAGCTTTATGAAAAGTGGCGCCGTTTCCGTGTGGACTACGACTTAGGATTAGATTTTTTTTTGTATTTAACTTTTAGTCTTTATTTCCTATTTTTTATTTTTCTTTATTTTTTTGACATGTCATAGGGCGCATGATAAAATAAGCGGCCAACATGTGACCACACTCTGCCTCACAATGCCGCGATGTTAAATCGTGTGCTACTTGGGAGGCAATCCATGATGATTTTTTGTTTTGTTTTTACGTGTTTGTTCAAGTATGTAGGTGTGAAGTCATAATTTACAATGAATTTGGAGCATGAAATGCATAGATGGGAGAAACTCCTCTTTTCCCCCACAGACTGACTTAATGCAGCAGCAACTGTGGAGTTCTTCTTTATTGAAATAATTTTTAAAAATTTTGGATTAATGGGGGAATGTTGGAAAAGAGTTAAGGTGGAAGATGGGTTGATCATTTAAAAGAGAGAATTATGGCGTGTATGAGGTGAGAGAGTAAAAAGAAATCAAATGCACCGTAAAAAGTATATAAATGGCACATTAAATGAAATAAAGTCATATTATGTAATTTTTCAAAAATTCATGGCCATTACATGTAAATACTCTTATAATTGTGCTATGTTATGTAATTTTTACTTAATTAAATATATATTTATTGGACCATTAATTAAATTCAATTATAAATCTAGGGTATTTATTTAGACTAATATATCTAAATTTTACATATATTTATTTAGACTAATATATCTAAATTTCATGTAAATTTATATTTTATAAAATTTTATTATTCACAAGGTGATAATGATGAAATAAATCAATAACTATCCATAAGTCTTGTAATTAATTATGTAATCTACAAGGGAACAACCATAATGTTTATCCAAATCCATGAGGATTACGCTGACTAGTAATACTGTTTCTTAAGTAATCAGTCTTATAAATATAGTACAATCATAAAAAAATAGATTCATTCATATCAAAATCAATTCCACCTTTAAAAAGAAAAAAAATAGAAATAATGTGTGGATTCTACATGGCTTCAAAATTTTTCTCGTTTCTTCTCATGATTATCATGGTGATTGGTAAGTATAGGTGCTTTGATA
>JACEIK010009822.1:24188-47791 GCA_018107945.1 Datura stramonium | reverse complement strand
CTAGCTAGTTTTCGGAGTTAGTATCAGTCCCTAGTGGTGAGTCCTCATCTATCGAGGGCCCCTCTTTTATTCAGTTATGTTTGAGTATTTACAGTTTCAGACTTAGAGAGTTAGTTGGGGTCTTATCCTATCAACTTATCAGACTTAGAGGCTTTTCAGGCAGTAGAATGTATTCAACTTCAGACTCGTGTTATATTTATGGATTATGCATTATGCTACACTTTTGCTATGTTTATTATGTTTATCTTCCGCTTTTATGATTGTGTTAGATGTTATGTTCATGCCATGGGTAGAGTTGGAGTCCCTTGGGGTTCCTTGTCCGGTGTGTCGATTCGGGTCCATGTTCGGGTCGTGAAAAACTTGGTATTAGAGCATTAGGTTTTGATGTGTTATAGGGTGCCTAAAAGCCACATTAAGTAGAGTCTTTTTCATGGGTGTTAAGCGCGCCACACTTATGAAGAAGAGGCTAAAAAACGTTTAGGAAATGTTCCCTTCTTTAATGATTTATGTCGTGCAGTGAAATGTCTCTCTATCCTCTTAACTTGTGGTATTCGCGATTGTAGAATCATGCCTCCCCACAGAGTAAACAGCAAGAGAAATGGAAATGGAAATGGCCACGAGGATGGCAATGGGGACAGGCACCAACAAGCCCCACCAGTTCATGAGGAGCATGCACCGGAGCCAGCTGCCCACGCTAAATTCAAGGCAGCCACTCAAATGCTAGCGTAGGCCTCGACTACCCAGGTCAACCAACAAGTAGTGGTGCATTTACCTAAGAACGGGGATGTGGTGGAAGCTAGAGTCAGAGACTTCTTGAGGATGAACCCTCCGGAGTTCACAAGGTCAAAGGTGGACGAGGATCCATATGATCGAAGAGATTCTAAAGGTCACCCAAGTCATGGGGGTGGCTAATGGGGAGTGCGTTGACTTAGCCTCTTATCAGCTGAAAGGGGTTGCTGATCTTGGGCATAATTATGTGCCCAAGTGCTATTTTGTAACTTAGTGTAGTCAAGTTTGTTAATTTAATTAATTATAATCTCATGTGATTTTGTATAACTTCGTGCATAAACTAACCAATGTAATTAGCTCTTTGTTTTGTAGGTGAAAAATTATAAGGATGAGCCTAATATGATGATGCACGATGATAAAGGGAGTTCAGGATTGAGTGCAAAGAAAGAGACATGAATAAAACATGGAAGTGCCACGAGTGTACCAGCCAACGTGCCACGCTGGTAGGAGGGCGAGCTAGGCAGCGTGTAACGCTGGCCTTGTGTCGCGTTCACTGTCATGCCATGCAAAGGCATGAATGTACGCGCATGCGCGAGGGACAAGGCAGTAGCAAGGCGTTATGGTTCCGTTCCATGACCTGAAGCATGCACGATAGATGTCGTGCCACGCTACGTACGCGCACAACACTGCCATGACATGCCAATGCCCGAAAATTCCAGTAGCCCTACGCGTTTTCTCCATGTCACAAAGGAAACCTGCCTCGATGGGCACCATGACATGGAGGGAGTTCATGGCCTTCCAAATTTTTTAAATTCTCAGTTAGTATAAGTTCAACACTTAGCTCCAAAAATCAATTATCACGAAATTTGTTGAGAACAACGGAAAGGAGCGAAGGGAGAATGGAAGAACTCTACCTAAGGTTCACTAATTTTCATTCTCTTTTATCTATTCTTGTAAGTACTCTACTTGAATCATTTTTATAAGTATTTTTATGAACATGAGTAGCTAAAATTCTTCCTCTATGGTTGAGGCCACATGATATGAATGTAAATGCATGAATTCTTCATTAGTTCGAGTTTTTAGTTGTTGTTTTATTTTCCATTCTTTATTATTGTTGTTTTCATGTTTGATCACCATTAAAGCGAACTCGTTAAGCTTAGGTAAAAGCTTGAAAGAGTAACCCTAGGATAGAACACAAGAATATAGGGAGAGAGTTCTTATTTTTACGATAGGATTAGCGGTTAGGATATAAATTATACTTAATTTGCCTTGCTTGGTTACTAAAACTAGATGAGCTAGACACCGACTTAGAATTGTCGCATCACCGGTCGTAGAAGTAGTTGTGAAGTTAAGTCAGGTTAAATGATTAGAGGTACGAAAGTCCATAATCAAGGGAACAAACTCCGTAAACCACATCCACGTACTTAAATTGCTCATGAATTAAGTTGTCGCATCCCCGCCGAACAATGTTAGTGTGAGACTAGTTTGTCGTGTTTAGAGGCTCAAAAGATGATGAAAATCACATTTTAACTATTTGAGACAACAACTGATGTTTTCATACTCGAACAATTGTGAATTGTAGCATTGCAAGATTATTAGTCCTTCACTCTAGTTGCTTCTTGTATCGTTTCTCGATTATTTTGTGATAACCCCGATATTTAATTAGAATTTTCTAAAATTTCTACAATCAATAATTTTGAAGGTTAAATTAGCACTTGAACTTGATAATTCGCTGAATTAGCCCATTCCTATGGGTTCGACATCCGACTCTTAAAAAGGGCCATTGTATTATTTGTATGACCGCGTACGCTTGCGCGTGTGCTAGGGAGCAACAAGTTTTTGGCGCCGTTGCCGAGGACTGGCGAAGTTTAGTGAATTTTTCTATTTTTGTGTATGTTTTAATTTTCTTAAGTGTTGAAAAACTTGGTCTTAGTCTTCTATATTGCAGGCAACAGGTTGTCCTTGCAGAACTAGCAAGGAATAGAGAGCTGGTGGAACATTTGTTGGAACCTGAACACCAACTGCATTTGCTCAGGAGGGAAGCTCTAGAGCGAAAGTTGAAAAGATTACAAGATCAATTACAACAACATCCACCACTAGGGTAAGCATAGTTGTTACCTAATCAAATGGTAGCTCGACTAGTTCACGAAGTGGCAATCCCACTAGAGATGAATGTGACCTCCAATATCCGCAAACCGGAGCCTGGAGGGAACCTTGAGCTTAAACAGAACATGGTGCAGCTATTACATTCTAGTGGCCAGTTCACTGGATTGAGCCATGAGGACCCACAGCAGCACTTACAGAATTTCCTGGATATCAGTGACACTTTTGTCCCCACCAGAGTGTCAACTGACTATGTCCGACTCACACTCTTCAAATTTTCATTGTTGGGAGAGGCAAAGAAGTGGCTAAAGGCTGAGCCACCGAATTCCATTACTTCTTGGAACGACCTAGCAAGGATGTTCCTCATCAAATTTTTCCCTTCAAGCAAGACTGCCAAGCTCAGAAGTGAGATATTAAGTTTTAAGCAGAGGCCGGAGGAAAACTTATACCTTGCTTGGGAGAGATTCAAGTCATTGTGAGAGACTTCCCCTATCACCAGCAGTCCAATGAAGTGTTAGCTCACACCTTTGTAGAGAGTCTAGACCAACATACAAAGATACTGTTAAACTCTACATCGGGTGGACAAGCGTTGGAGAAGACTTATGATGAGTTGTACACTCTGTTGAACAGGATTGCTCAAAGAAATCAAGAGTGTCACAACAATTCATCAAGAGGGGCAGGTAAGAGAGCAACAGGGTTGATAGATGTGGATAGTGTCAATTCCTTGGCGGCACAGCTAGCATCATTTCAGCATCAGATGACGACTTAGTTCAATAAACTAAGTCTGAATCAACCGCAGGGACAGTGAATACAATTTAGCAGGCTCCTAGTTGGTGTGAAATTTTTGGTAACAATGGGCACAATGTAGAATCTTGTGGGGCAAATCCGGAATCTGTCAACTATGTGGGGAATGTTAAGAGAAATAATCAGAATTTTGGGAACACCTACAACAAGAATTGGCAGAGTCACCCAAATTTTTCTTGGGGTGGCAATCAGAGTTAGAGATACCAATAACCTTAGCAACAACAATATCAGCAGCAGAATAGGAAGAACTGTGGCCAGTCGAGTAGTAGCAACATTCAGGAGATGTTGCAAAAGATTATTGCCACTCAGACACAATTGGTAGAGAATCAGGCACAAATGGCTTCAGATTTTAAAAATCAGCAGTTGGCCACCCGCAATCTAAAGAAGCATATGGGTCAATTAGCAGCTACTCGGCACACCAGACCTCAAGGAGGGTTACCTAGTGACACATATACAAGCCCCCGATAGGTCAATGCCATCAGTCTGAGGAGTTGGAAGCAATTGCCTGATGCAACATCAAAGGAAAAAAGAAATGAGGTGTGACCACAGCTGGTCAGACAGGGTCGATCTACCAACAAGGGAGATAATCAGAGTGTTGTGCAACACAATGCACAGTCATCACTACAGCCAGCACAGATACCACCACCATTCCCGCGAAGACTCAAGAAGAGCAAGGAGGAGGAATGTTTTAAAAAGTTCTTTGATATTTTCAAAGAACTTCACATATATTTTTCCTTACTTGATGCTTTTCAAGGGAATTCCAAAGTACGCTAAGTACTTGAAAGATGTGGTGGCCAACAAAGTTAGGTTAGTGGATGTCCAAATGGTAGCACTAATTGAGGAGTGCAATTATAGGGTAATGAAAAAGATGCTGGAAAAACTCAAGGACCCAGGGAGTTTCAGCCCGAGTTTGATGGAGGACTTAAGTTAAAGAAGAAGTTGGAAAAAGAGAAAGACAGAGTGGAGGTTTTTCACTCGAAATAAAAATAGAAGAAGATGGTTCTCATAAGGGAACACTGGTTTGAGGATTTCTTTAGAAGGATAGTACACATCGTGCCGTGACATAAAATTAGGCGCTGCTTGGGAGGCAACCCAAGGGTACCTAAGTACAATTTTATTTTCCTTTTGATTTTATTTTTTTTATTTTCACTTTTTGTTGTTGTGTGGTGATTTAAGCACATATTAAGGAGAATTCTGAGATCCTTAGAAGAGGAAGCTAAGGAGCATGGAAAGAGGATGAGTGTGGGGTTGATTACCCATTTGGACAAAAATGAAGGAAAACCTGCTGCTAGCTAGGCCTAGCGGCCTCAGGGAGTATTTCTCACCCGTGTAGTTTTTCTAGTTGAGTCTTTGGGAACATGACATGGGTCAAGTGTGGGGTGAGGGAAATTTTTCAAAATTTTGTGCGTAATGAATTCGGGGGAAATGAGTGCTTTGTATGGTATTGTTTGATGGAAAAAGTTTGAGTTGAGCATAATTTACCCACCCGTTGGGTTTTTCTTTTTAGTTCTTTCCCGACAGGGGGCAGTTTGAACCGATGAATATAATTTTTCTTTGTTTGGACATAGCTAGTTTTAGTCATAGTTAGGGACTGTTCCTGACGATGGATGGATGACGACCATCTTGAGGGAAAATTAGTCTATAGGTTTTTGGTTATGAACCCTTGGATGATTGATGTCTTGATTTTCTTGTTATGTCCTATACATGATTGTGGGATGCAAGTGTTAATTTTGAAGAATTCTTAATAATTGCATAACTATGTTTGAGACACCTAGGCTCTTGAATGTGACTCGATATGCTTAAAGTTGAATTCTGCATTCTTGTGATTAGCTGAGTTAAGAGTTTGCTTAATTTGTCTTGAATTGAGCATGTGCTTTGAGTAAGGATTTTGAATAGTCCATGCTACTATCTTGTGTCTAGAACTTTCCTTGTGTGTATACAAAATGAAATGAGGGATGTGGATTGTAGGAGATGATTTAGGCATTTCTTTTTATGGGCCTAATTTTTATCTTTTGCTTTACCTACCTTGAATGTCTAATCCTAGTTAGCCTCATTGATCCCTTAGCCCATTCTTTGCTAGCCACAACATGAGCTTAACCCCTTCTTTTCAATAGCCTTGAATTTGATCCAAAACTCCTAGGTTCTTATGTGAAATTGCAAAAGAGAGTTAAGGAGTGAGGAGTTGGAAGAAGAAAGAAAAGAGTAGTTGTGGGAGTTAACTAAAAGATTAGAGGTGCACTTGTTTAAAAATTAATAAGAGTTAGTAGGAAGTAAAATAGGAAAAGAGCGAAAAAGAAAATTGCTCAAGTACTCCTTACTAACAGTTTAAGTGTGCCTAATGAAATGGGGAAACAAAAGAGGAAAATGGGAGTTGAACAAAATAAAGGTGAAGAAAGAGGATTGAAGTTCTTAATGAAAGTGTGATAGATTAAAAGCACTTACGGAAGATAGTCACTATTACTGGTCATGATAGTACCTACCCTCCCCTTACCTTACATTACAACCCACTAAGTCCTACTTGATCTTACTTTTGAACGTTCCTAAATTAGTGGAGTAGGACACTAAAGGCAAGCTTATGGGTCAATACATGTCTCATGTGAATTCTTTGTGAGAGTGAGCTTATTTCTTATTCATACACCATATATGTCATAATTTGAAAAAAAGATGAGTGAAAAAAAAAGGTAACTCTTTTGTTGTGAGGGCACATCTTTTATGAAGGATAAAATTCATGTTGGATTTCCTTGTTGGTTAATTTTCATGGGTTTGTTGAGTTTGAGAGTCGATTTTGAGTCTAGGAAGTCTTAATGGAGTTATATGGGATTTTGGTGGTTATATCTTGCATGCTCTATTTTTAACGTGCTATCTAAAACTATCGGTCTATTTGAATTTTCTTGTTTCAATTAGCTATGTGTGAGTTCTTCATGTGCATGAGATGTAATGGAGTTGTTCGAGGACGAACAAGGCTTTAAGTGTGGCATAGTGATCTTGGGCATAATTACATGCCCAAGTGCTATTTTATAACTTAGTGTAGTAAAGTTTGTAAATTTAATTAATTACATTCTCATGTGATTTTGTATAATTTCATGCATAAACTAACCAATGTGATTAGCTCTTTGTTTTATAGGTGAAAAATGTTAAGGATGAGCTTAATATGATGATGCACGACAATAAAGGGAGTTCATGATTGAGTGCAAAGAAAGAGACACGAAGAAAACATGGAAGTTCCATGAGTGTTCAAGCCAACGTGCCACACCGGTAGGAGGGCGCGCCAGGCAGCATGTCACACTGGCCCTGTGTCGCATTCAATGTCGTGCCACACAAAGGCATGTGCGTGCGCACGCGAAGGACAAGCCATAAGCAGCGTGTAATGTAGTTGTGCCACGCCCTGAAGCCCATGCGATAGATGTCATGCCACGCTGGGCAACACACACAGCACTGCCATGGCATGCCAATGCCTGAAAATTCTAGTAGTCCTACACGTTTTCTCCATGTCACGAAGGCAACCTGCCGCGTTGGGCAGCGTGACATGGAGGGAGTTCATGGCCGGCCAAATTTTGTAAATTCTCAGTTAGTATAAATTCAACACTTAGGTCCAAAAATCAATTATCACAAAATTTCTTGAGAACAACGGAAAGGAGCGAATGGAGAAAGGAAGAACTCTACCTAGGGTTCACTAATTTTCATTCTCTTTTATCTATTCTTTTAAGTACTTTACTTGAATTATGTTTTTAAGTATTTGTACGAACATGAGTTGCTAAAACCCTTCCTCTAGGGTGGAGGCCACATGATATGATTGTAAATGCATGAATTCTTTATTGATTCAAGTTTTTAGTTTTTGTTTTGTCTTTTGAGAGACTTGTTCTCATAACCAATGGTTTAGCTATAATTGGAGGCATACAATTTTTTCTAAACCAATTTGAATATAAACCAACAATAGCAACATAATTTTATAATTTGAAATTTTGCTCTTCATTTAATAATAGTTGAGGGACGTAAAGGCGGAAGAGTTCATCAACTTGAGGAAAAATAGTATGACTGTCCAAGAGTATGAGTTGGAGTTTACCAGGTTGTCCAAGTATGCACCGGAGATGGTATCCAAATAAAGTCCTCAGGTTAGTAGGTTTGTGAATCGAGTGGCAGACTCCTTGGTGAAGGAGTGCAGGACCGCCATGTTGCACAATGACATAGACTTTTCACATTTGGTGAGATATTCCAACAAATAGAGGCAGAGCAGGTGAAAGAAAATGAGAGAGAGGCCAAGAGGGCTAGAACAGGAGATTTAGAGTTCTCCCATCAGAGGATGAGTGGTGGACACCGCTCACGCCACCCGCAGAGATCATCAGCCCCAGCACCTTCGATAGCTAGTGTTCTGTACAGACCTAATGTAATACCCTGAAAATACTAAGATCAGACCCAGGAGTTGAAACGAAGAAAATAGGAATTTCTACAACAGGTCACAGGACGAGTCGTCAAATGACCCATCAGGAACACCACGAGTTGTTAAGTGACTCGAGGGGAGGGGTTTGACTATGTTTGGAAATTTTAATTTAGGGGTGACCACGAATCGTGGTCAACCCAATGATCTATTAGGTCACCCATGGTCAAAGGTGGTTGAAGGATGAAGGAAGTGTAGGTAGTGCATATAACTAGTCATCACCTTGATTACACCATGAGTCATGGTGTCCCCCGTGGTGAAAAAGGCAGCAAGCTTCCAGTGTTGATCACGGAAGGTGACCACGAGTCATGGTCCAAGTGACGAGTCGTCCAGTCCCTTATGAGGACTGGCAGTGTGTTTTTCCCTACGAATTTAATAAGGGATTTTCCATAATTTCTAACTTCCTAAGGCCTAAATTACATCGTTTTAAGCTCAGAATAGAGTGTTTTAAGAAGGGTTAAGTCATTCTATGCCTATCCTAATACATGCATGCAAGCTTAGAGGGTTGAGAGGTGATCAAGTCTAGTCTTCAAAGTTCTTCATCAATTCTCTTTGGCCAATCAAGGAAGTTGTGAAATAAAATCTCTTCAGGTATGTAGGGTGATGAACTGGTGTAGTTGTCCACACCCATGCTCAATCCCTCTCCATTTCATGAAATACTTATTGATGAATCTTGGGGTTTTAACCCAAATATGTAAATTCTCTAAGTTATATCATGGGTATGATCTAAGCATGTTCTAAATGTTTATTTATGATTCATGGGAAAGTTTTAAAATGTTTTAAATTAAAAATTGATATTTTCAAGTTTTACAATATATATTGCCCATTCATGGAAGTTCATGGAAAATTGAGATTATGATATGTATGTTAAAATATGAAGAGATGTTTATGAGAAAATCATGATTTCAAATTATCCATGTCTATGCTCATATTTTAAAGAGAATCGAGTTGATTTCAAGCATGTTAAGTATTGGGCGAGCCCATATGCTCAAGTATGTTTTATAATTTCATGAATTAGCTTACCATATGGTTTTGGAGTCTAGACTTTCAATTATGTTTATCTTGTGGTGTGGTTTTAGACAAGGCTCCTTATGTGATGATTTTATATTTATGTATGCATGTTATGAGTCGGCTTCATCTATAGACGATGGTTCAGCTTCATTGAAAAACGACGGAGAGCATATGCATGTTTTTGAGAGTACTGTCTACCACCGAGTAGGCTAAGGGTCAGTCAACCCTATACCTCATAACTACGCGCCAACAGAGATATATTTAGATTATTTGGGACCTCCCTTGTGAGCTTCCCCTTCCCCCAAGGGGCCTTCATCTTGATATCCATATCATGGTAGCATCCTTAGCCCTGGAAAAGCTTTGGACGGATTTGCCCACTTTAGTGTCATAGTCGGGACAACATAAGATCTATCATGATAATGTCGATTATATGATGAGTCTCCCATTGTTCCTCATGATTTTAGCTATGCAATTTCATCAATCATTATATTATGTTTTCAGCAGGTTTGACCCAATGATCAGTTTTACTTATGATTATCATTTTTCATCTTTGGGTCATTCAATTCAGTTATGACGTCCAATTATGTTTAGATCATGATTTCAGAAAATAGCATGCAATCCCTACTCTCAGAATCTTATCTTAATTAATTTTTATACTATGCATGTTTAATGATTTTACTTAGGGGTTTTACTTACTTTTCATACTCGGTACATTCCACGTACTAACCGCATACTCTATGTTGTATCATTTTATGATATAGGCTACGATATCCAGACCCAGTCCCGCCAATAGCTAGATTCCCAACACTAGTACTTCCCAATCAGAGTTGGTGAGTCCTCATCTTTGAAGGCCTTTGTATTCAGATATGTTCAGTGTTTTTAGTTTTCAGACTATTGAGTTAGTTGGGGTCTTGTCCCATCAACTCGTCAATGTTTGAGGCTTTTTAGACATAGTTTGTATTCAACTTTAGACTTATGTATGTATTCAGATGTTATGTTAGGTTTAGGCTTACACTATGTTATTCATGATGATCTTCCATTTTATTCGGTGAGTTATATGTTATGTTAATACCATGGGTCGACTAGGAGCCTCTCGGGGTTCTTTGTCCCGTGTCTCGATTCGGGCCTATGTTCGGGTCGTGACAAACTTGGTATTAGAGCATTAGGTTATGAAGTGTCCTAGGGTGTCCGAAAGCCACGTTAATTAGAGTCTTTTGAATGGGTGTGAAGCGCGCCACACTTATGATGAAGCGGCTACGAGACATTCTGAAAATGTTCCCTTCTTTCATGATCTATGTCATATGGTGAAGTGTCTCTCTATCCTTCTAATTCGTGCTATATGCATTTGCATAATCATGCCTCCCGCAGATTTAATGGAAGGAGAAACGGAAATGGGAATGGCCACGAGGATGGCAATGGAGATGGGCACCAGCAAGCCCCACCAGGACATGAGGATTATGTACCCGAGTCGGTTGCCCATGCGGAGTATAGGGCAGCTATTCATATGTTAGCCCAGGCCTTCATCTCCTAGGTCAATCAACACGCGGTGGAACATGTCCCTTACAACCGGAATGCGGTGGCGGCAAGAGTTAGAGATTTTCTGAGTATCAACCCTCCAGAGTTTCTTAGATCAAAGGTGGACAAGGATCCACAAGAGTTCATTGAGGAGGTTTTGAAGATCACCCAGATTATGGGGGTGACTTGGAGGAATACGTCGATTTAGCCTCGTACTAGTTGAAGGTAGTGGCGCATATTTGGTTCAAGTAATGGAAGGATAGTAGGACAGTGGGAGAAGGCCCTATCAGTTGGGATGAGTTTCATGCTTCTTTTTCGGATTGGTTCTTCCCTCGGGAGATGAGTTTCAAAGCGGCTGAGTTTGTGAATCTAAAGTAAGGGAAGATGACAGTTCAGGAGCATACCCTAGAGTTCACTCATCTGTCCAGGTATGCACTTGAGATGATGACAGAACAGAGAGCCCGAGTGAGCACATTTGTACAGGGGATAACAGACTTGTTCATAAGGTATTGCCAGACCGCAATGCTCCTATAGGATATTGACTTTTCTCGGGTATTCCTGTACACCCAGCAGATGGAAGCAGTGCAAATGAGTGAGTTGGAGAGAGAGGCCAAGAGGGCTAGGATCGATAGCTTCAGATTCTCCCTGTAGAGACCTAGTGGGCACCATCAGCAGTCCTATTAGAGATCTTCTGCCCCAGTGCCTTCGGCTATGAGTTTTCCATCCAGGTCAAGGCGTGATCAGAAGGGATGAGCATTAGGCACGAGAGGCCAGAGTAGCAAGCCCGTGGAGACCAACCCTCCAGAGTGTGGAAGATATGGTCAGAGACATGTGGGTCAGTTTTTAGCAGGTTCAAGTGCTTTTTCGTGTACAGGAAGCTCGGACATATTCTCAAAGATTGCCCAGTAGCTAGAAAGGGCCATGATAGGGGCTGAGGCCCATCCTCTAGTTCAGCAGCTCCACCAGCACGCCAACTCAGCAGTGGGCATCTACTAGTGTGGGTGGCAAGCAGTGCCAAAATAGATTCTGTGCCTTAGCATTCCGTTAGAGTAGGAGGTCTCCCCAAATGTAGTCACTGGTATTTTATGAGTATTCCTCCTTGATGTATATGCATTGTTAGATCCATGGGCTACATGGTTTTGTGACGCCCTATGTTGGTAGTAGTTTCATAGTCAATCCCGAAATCTTTTCATAACCCCTCTTAGTCTCTACTCAATTGGTGATTCAGTTATAGCTAGACGGGTGTATCGAAATTACCCTGTCACTATCCTTCAGAAAGTCACCTCAGCAAATTTAGTAGAGTTAGCCATGACCGATATTTTTGTTATCCTCGGCATGGATTGGTTATTTTCATGTTATGACTTAGTAAACTGTAGGAACCATGCAGTAGAGTTCTGATTTCTAGGTGAACCACTCTTAGCATGGAAGGGTAGTTAAGTTGTGCCTTTAGGTCATTTCGTTTCCTACCTTAAGGACAGAAAGATGATTTCTAAGGGTTGCGTGTACCATCTAGTTAGGGTTAAGGATGTTACATATGAGACCCCAAATATCCAGTCAGTTCCAGTAGTATGTGAGTATCCATAAGTGTTCCAAGATGATCTATCGGGAATTCCTCCCGAGTGGGAGATTGATTTTGGTATTGGCCTTCTTTCCAACACGCAACCTATGTCTATTCCATCTAACAGAATGGCTTCGGCTAAGTTAAAGGAGTTGAAGGAGCAGTTGAAAAATCTCTTAGACAAGGGTTTCATCAGACCTAGCAAATCCCTATGGGGTGCACTAGTTCTCTTTGTCCGTAAGAAAGATGGTTCTCTTCGTATGTGCATTAATTATTGGCAAATGAACAAGGTTACCATCAATAATAGGTATCCTCTCCTTAGGATTGATGATTTGTTTGACTAGCTTTAGGGTGCTAGGTACGTTTTGAGATAGACCTCAGATTTGGATACCACCAGCTGAGGGTTTGGGAGAGCAATATCCAAAAAACAGCCTTTAGGACTCAATATGGTCACTATGAGTTTGTAGTTATGTATTTTGGATTAACTAATGTTCCTACATTTTTATGGATTTGATGAAAAAGGTGTTCAAGCCGTACTTGGATATGTTCATGATTGTGTTCATATATGAAATCCTTATATACTCTTGGAGTGAGGAGGAGCATGCCGCTGATTTGAGGGTGGTGCTACATACTCTTAAGGATCTCTAGTTATATACTAACGTCAGTAAATGTGAGTTTTGGTTGAACTCAGTGGCATTTTTGGGTCATGTGGTGTCAAATGAGGGTGTACAGGTAGACTCTTAGAAAATAGAAACAGTGAAGAATTTGCCTGGACAGGTGAATCCTTCGAATATCGGGAGTTTTTTGGTCTTAGATGGTTATTATCAGAGATTGGTTGAGGGGTTTTCATACATTGCAGCCCCGTTGACTAAGTTGATCCAGAAGAAAGTGAAGTTTCAATGGTCGAAGGCTTGTGAGAAGATCTTCCAAGTGTTGAAGACTCGATTCACCTCAGCACCGGTGTTGACCCTATCGGAAGGTACCGATGGGTTGTGGTATATTGTGATGCTTCCAGTATCAGCCTTGGTTGTGTATTGATGCAGCATGGTAAGGTTATATGATATGTTTCCAGGTAGTTGAAGGTTCATGAGAAGAATTATCCGACTCATGATCTTTAATTGGCAGCGGTAGTATTTGCCTTGAAAATTTGGAGACACTATTTGTATAGGGTCCATGTAGATGTGTTTGGATCTGAGACTTTCTGAGAATGAATCCACCAGAGTTCTNGCAGCGGTAGTATTTGCCTTGAAAATTTGGAGACACTATTTGTATAGGGTCCATGTAGATGTGTTTATGGACCACAAAAGCCTACGATATGTGTTTACCCAGAAGGATATAAATCTACGTCAAAGAAGGTGTTGGAGCTACTCAAGGATTATGATATGAGTGTCCTTTACCATCCGGGCAAGGCTAATATGGTAGCAGACGCTCTTAGTAGGCTTTCCCTTGAGAGTGTGTCCCATGTAGGTGAGGGAGGAAGGATCTGGTGAAGGATTTCCATCGGCTTGCATGGTTGGGAGTTCGTTTGGTTGACTCGACCGATGGTGAAGTTATTGTTCAGAATGGGTCAGAATCATCCTTGGTGACTGATGTAAAAGCTAGAAAAGACAAGGATCTTATTTTGGTAAAGATGAAGGAAGTTGTTCAGAATCAAAAGGTGGAGGTCTTATTCAAAGGGGGAGATGGTGTGCTCCGATATCAGGGTCGTTTGTGTGTACCGGATGTTTATGATTTGAGAGATCAAATGTAACACGAGGCTCATGGTTGAAGATACTCAATACATCTAGATACTCAAGATGTACCATGACTTATGGGAAGTATTGGTGGAATGGCATGAAGAAGGAAATTGCAGAATTTGTGGCTAAGTGTCCGAATTGTCAATAGGTGAAAGTGGAGCATCAACGACTGGGAAACGTGCTTCAAGACATCAGTATTCCTACATGAAAGTGGGAGGAGATCAATATGGACTTCATCACATGGTTTCCTCGCACTCGTCGATGGTATGAATCCATTTGCGTGGTTGTGGATAGGTTGACTAATGTCACGACCCGAGTTTACACCCTAGCCGTAACACGGGACAAGGAACCCCGAAAGGCTCCAAGTAGACCCATGGAATAATCATAGAATATTACTTGTTAATAGAAACAATCAACAACATGAATAAGCAAAAGCTAACTGCAAGAATCTAATAAGAAACCATAAGAACAATTGTAACCATACTCGATACAACACTGAGTCTATCAAGAAGCCTTCTACTAAACTGATGAGTTGCTGGGACAAGCCCCCAGGTAACTCCTAAAATATAAAAATTGAAACATAAATAAAGTATAAACATAAATCACGTCCTCGGGAGATGAGGACTCACCATTAGCAGCTGAGAGGGATGAAGCGTATCTAACCCCGAGGCTAAGTACGGAGACCTGAATCTATATCATGAAATGTTATAGAAAAAAAAGCGTGCGATCAGTACTTGAAATGTACTTAGCATGCGGGATAACATAAATAATTAAATATATAAATATATTGTAAGGAAATAACAAAGTACATCGACATAACTGATTTAACATGCAACAATCCTCTTATGAGTCACATACACACATATATATATTCATGAACTTTCTCTTGAATCTCATACTTTGAAACATCATTGAATTCATGCATAAGGATAAAGTTCTAATCAATAAATAAGAGCTGAATTTGAGACTAGCATCACACACTATACTGGATCACTATTGGTAACTGAAACTGATTCTCATTATATTGAATCTTTTATAATCTGAAATCTGGATCATACGTAACTAAATCATGTTGATAACATAACTAAAGGAGTCATCCTCTACTATGGAGGGTCCCAGCTGAATTAAGAGATTCATTCTCTACTATGGAGGAACCTGACTGAACTAGGGAGTCACTCTCTTCTATAGAGGATCTCGACTGAACTAGGAAATCTCTCTCTGCTATGGAGGATCCTGACTGAGATAGGGAGTCGCTCTTTACTATGGAGGATCTCGACTGAACCAAGGGAGTCACTCTATGATATGAAGGATCCCGAGCTAACCAAGAGAAACATTCTCGGCTAGGGAGAGTCCCTGGCTAACTAGAACATGAGGAGTACTAATCTGACATTATATATATGGTCTAGGCTACTACAGCTAGTCAGAAACATGAACATACACTTCTTTCATCATACAATATTCATTTCGAACGGACTGGGGCTACTTTCTACTAACAACAAGCCCAACATTTCAAAATATCTTTTTCATACTTTATCATCATAATGCATATCATCATGGAGCCACATCAGTATTTCTTCAAAGATCTTACTTTAGTGAGCATCTATTGATTTACATCATGCATTATCCTTGCACAACATTTTAAGTTCCGGATTCATATCACTCAACATGTATCATACAGTCCTTCATGGTCCATAGGTCTAATTCTTAACTTAACATGCAAACAGTGATTCCTATATTCCAAGTTTACAGGAAAGCCATATACTTAACTTGTAACTTAAACATTTACAACGAGATCATGAGAGAAGCATACATTTTCATTTCATAAGACCCATTTCAAGATTTACTCCAATTCATGAGAAGGATGCATTAATTAGGCCATTTTCCTAGATATACCTCATACCCAATCAATTCCATCGGAAGAATAAGGAAAATACATAATTTACTTTCAATTGATCAATCCCATAAACTATAATCTCTCCTCAACATGTTTATCAATAGCATATTAAAGTTCTTAGGGATAATCATGCGATCTTCACATATTTAAACATGGATACAAGTTATTACGATTCTCGAGTGAACACTAATAAAGCCCCATTCAAGGTTCAGCCATTTTATGAAAAACATTCTATAATCTCACATTTTTCATCAGCTAACACAATATTTAAGATAATCCAACAATTTTGTACTCATAATTAATTTATAACCACAGTAGATTTTAGCATTCAAAGAAATATGTGGAAGAAATCACCCATAACACAAACCCTAGATCATGCTTTTCTAGAATAGTTGAAATCGAATTTTACTAAAACATTTTGGGGCACAAGGATGGGAGAATACCCTTGTTTAAGAAACCTGCATACTTGGAAGAAGATACCCCCCTCAAAATTACACCTTGAAGCTTTGATGAAAACCTTGGTGAATCCTTGATTTTGAGAGGAGAGGAGGAAGAAGGGTTTTGGGAGTTATTTCATAAAGAATGAGGGTTTAGGCTAGTTATCCCTTTAAAAATGTCCCATATTGTGCTCAAAACGATGAAGTTTAGGAGTAAGAAGCATAGGATTTTGTTAAAACATCCGTAGAAAAACGTAGGAAAAATCACTCTGCCAGTCCCCATGAGGAACTCCATGAGTCGTGGGGTTAGGTAACGACTCGTGGGGACTGAGTCACAGAGTGCACTAGTTCAAATTCTCATAAATTCCTTCATCCCAATTGACGACTTACTTCACAAGTCGTGGTCTTCCACGATGACTCGTGGACCACATCCGTCATCTTCACTGCCTCGGACCCTATCAAAGAACTCTGGCACCATCCAACGGCCGACCTACTGAGTCATTACCTGGCAGGATGACTCGTCAGGTAGTCCGTGATCAATGGAATTTGCTACTCCTCTAGACTTCTCCGCACGAGTCTTGCCACGACTCTTGGGGACACCTAACTAGTCGTTCCCCCACTCATTCTATGCAAAAAATTTCCATCTACTATCTGAATTTTTTCCTTAAGCCTGGAATCTGATCTAAGAAACATTAGGGGTGTTACAACTAAGGCATCTCATTTCCTATTGGTCAAAACTACCTATTTAGCGGAGGATTATGCTAAGTTATACATTCGGAAATTAGTTCGGTTGCATAGAGTTACCTTGTCCATCATATCAGATAGAGGTACTCATTTTACCTCTCTGTTTTGGAGATCGTTTCAGAAGTGACTTGGTCCTCAGGTCAAGCTTAGAACAACATTTCACCTGCAGATAGATGGTCAGGCCCAGCGGACTATTTAGACTCTTGAGGATATGTTGAGGGTGTGTGTGATTGATTTCAACGGTAGTTGGGATGACCATTTGCCTCTTATTGAGTTTTTGTATAACAACAACTACCATTCTAGCATTCAGATGGCACCGTTTGAGGATCTCTACAGACGGAGATATAGATCGCCTATTGCTTGGTTTGAAGTCTGTGACGCTGCGGTGATAGGTCAAGATTCAGTCCATGAGGCCATGGAGAAAGTTCAACTCATAAGGGACATGTTAAAAATAGCTAAGAGTCACCAAAAGTCCTGAGGAGGAGAGAACTTGAGTTTGAAGTCGATGATTGGGTGTTTTTGAAGGTATCTCCCATGAAGGGAGTGATGAGGCTCGGAAAGAAAGGGAAACTTAGTCCTCGTTATGTTGACCCATATCGGGTTTTGATATGGGTTGGCAAGGTAGCATATCAATTGGAGTTTCCCTCAGGATTAGCTTCAGTCTATCCAGTTTTCCATGTATCACTCTTAAAGAAGTTCTTGGGTGACACGACTCTAGTTGTTCCGGTGGAAAGCGTAGGTGTGAAGGGTAACCTTAGTTATGAGGAGGTTTCGGGGGAAATACTGGATCATCATGTTCGTAAGCTAAAAAACAAAGTATTAGCTTCAGTTAAGGTTTTATGGAGGAATCCGCAATTTGAAGGAGCTACGTGGGAAGCCGAAGCAGATATAATGGCTAAATACCCACATCTATACCCTCCCGGCTCAATTTCAACTTGAGGTATCACTTTCCTCCCTATTATTCTATTCTGTTTCATGTAAGCTAATGTGCCCCAATTTGTTACATGTCAATGGATATATGTGTGATTCAAAAGTTCAGTTCAGTCATGTATTTCAAATCGGAGTCAGTCACACCGTCAGTTTTCAGCATGTATGTTCAGTTATTGAGTATGATGATTGCACTTCTCTTCTTTTCAATATGTTTTTCCACCTTCAATGACGAATCTTCCTAAGAGGGAGATATTGTAATATCCCGAAAACCAAAGATCAGACCCAGAAGTTGAAACAGAGAAAACAGGAATTTCTTTATCAGGTCACATGATGATTCGTCCAGTGAACCGTTAGGAACACCATGAGTCGTTAAGTAACTCATGGGGAGGGGTTGGACTATGTTTGAAAATATCAGGTTTTGGGTGACCACTAGTCGTGGTCAACCCCACTATCCGTTAGGTCAAAGTGCTATAAAGATGAAGGAAGAGCAGGAAATGCATTTAACGGGTCATCACAACGATTCATCGGGTACACCACGAGTCATGGTGTCCCCCGTGGTGAAAGTGGCAGGCAAGCTCCCAGTGTTGATCACGGATGGTGACCATGAGTCATGGTCCAAGTGACGAGTCGTCCAGTCCCTCGTGGGGACTGGCATTGTGTTTTTCCCTACGAATTTAATAAGGGCTTTACAATAATTTCTAAGTTTCTAAGGCCTAAACAACGTCGTTTTAAGCTCAGAATAGAGTGTTTTCATAAGGGTTAAGTTATTCTAATCCTATCCTAATTCATGCATGCAAGCTTAGAGGGTTGAGAGGTGATCAAGTCTAGTTCTTCAAAGTTCTTCCTCAATTCTCTTTGGGCAATGAAGGAAGATGTGAAGTCCAATCTCTTCAGGTATGTAGGGTGATGAATGGGTATAATTTTCCACACCCATGCCCAATCCCTCTCTATTTCTAGAAATCCTTATTGATGAATATATGGGGTTTTAACCCAAATATGTAAGTTCTCTAAGTTCTATCATTGGTATGATCTAAGAATGTTCAAAATGTTGAATTATGATTCATGGGAAAGTTTTACAATGTTTTAAATTACAAATTAATATTTTCAAGTTTTACAATTTATATTTCCCATTCAAGGAAGTTCATGGAAAGTTGGGAGTATGATATGTAAGTTCAAATATGATGAGATGTTTATGAGAAAAGCATGTTTTAAAATTACCCATGTCTATGTTCATGTTTTCAAGAGAGTCAAGTTGATTTCAATCATGTTAAGTATTGGGGAAGCCCATATGATCAAGTATATTTTATGATTTCATGAATTATTTTACCACATCGTTTTGGAGTCCATATTTCCAATTATGTTCCTCTTGTGGTATGGTTTGATCCAAGGTTCCTCATGTTATGATTTCAGATTTATGTATGCATGTTATGAGTCGTCTTCGTCGATAGACGATGGTTCAACTTTATTGAAAAATGATAAAGAGCTTATGAATGTTATTGGGAGTAGTGTCTATCATCGAGTAGGCTAAGAGTCCATCAACTCTATGCTTCAGAACTACGCACCGATGTAGGTATGTTCAGATTATTTGGGACCACCCTTGTGAGCTTCCCCTTCCTCTAAGGGGTCTTCAACTTTATATCGATATCATGGTAGCATCCTTAGCCCTGGCAAAGCATTGGACGGCTCTGGCCACTTGATTTTGTTAGTCGAGACTATGTAAGCTCTATCGTGGTAGTGTCGGTTATATGACGAGTCTCCCATTGTTCCTTATGATTTCATTTATTCATGTTCATTAGTCATGATATTATGTTTTCAGCAAGTTTGACCCAATGTTCAGTTTTACTTATGATTATCAGTTTTCAGCTTTGGGTCATTCGATTCAGTTATAACGTTTGATTTTGTTCAGATCATGATTTTAAAAATAGTATGAAAGCCCTACTCTCAGCATCTTATCTTGATTAAGTTTTATACTATGCATGTTTAATAATTTTACTTACTTAGGGCTTTTAATTACCTTGCATACTCGGTACATTCCACGTACTGATCGCTTACTCTATGCTGTATTTTTTTATGATACAAGCTCCAAATTCCCAGCACTAGTGCTTCGCGATCAGAGTTGGTGAGTCCTCATCTTTCGAGGGCCTTTGTATTAAGATATGTTAAGTATTTTTAGTTTTTAGCCTTTAGTGAGTTAGTTGGGGTCTTGTCCCATCAACTCGTAAGTGTTAGAGGATTTTCAGACATAGTTTGTATTCAGCTTTAGACTTATGTATGTATTCAAATGTTATGTTATGTTTAGACTTCCGCTATGTTACTCATGATGATCTTCCGTTTTATTGGATGATTTAGATATTATGTTCATGCCATGGGTCCATTTGGAGTCTCTCGGGGTTCTTTATCCCGTGTCTTGATCCGGGCCTATGTTCGGGTCGTGACACCTAAGGTAAGGGAGATTACATATCCATTTGGTAGAATTCATGGCTGGCTTAGACGCTTCTTTTTGATGTGGCAAGTCAGGTCATAAGCACATAGATTGCATAGCACCCAAGCAAGGCGAGAGTAGGGCCCCAGCCACCTCTTCAGTAGCTCTGACAGCCCGCCCATTTCAACAGACTGCATCTTCTAGTACAGGTGGTGGAAAATGTCAAAACTGCTCTTACGACTTGTAAACACATAAGTATAAGGGAAAATCGCCAGAAGAAGTCACAGGTATGTTATGAATTATTCATGGTACTCTTTTTATGTTGCTAGCCCCAGCACCCCTATATTTAATAGAAAATCTTGTGATGTATGTTGAGAGGAGATTGTTGATGTATGGTGTGAAATATCTGAGTATGAAGCTATCAGTGAATTTTAGAGGTGAAAGAGGAATTTAGAGTTAATGGTTCAGCCACACTTTAAGAAAGATTCAGGAGCCTTGGAATAATTGCATTAAGCTAAGGGGGAGATGCGAGACAAGTCGAATCTTGAATGTGCTAGTAGGGGAGTCCCAACACTAATAGTTATTGTATGGCAATCCCTCCAGGTTCAGATGATTTCCCTCATGCTCAGTTGAAGTTACGCTCTAACCATTCTTATGTGCAGACTTCCAAAATTCTAGATGACCGCTTCATACACCGATCTCGGTCTTACTTTTCGAAGCTATAAGTCTCATCTTTATGTCATAAACCAGTTTTGTGTGTTAACTCATGCCTTCCAGTATGTTTAGCTCGAACTCAGTGTTTAGAAGTTTCTGTAGTAGCTCAGTAGATAAGGTTACCTCATGTATGTGCTCGGTGTTAAATGTCAATAATAATTCGTACTCATGAGTCCCTTACCTTTTCTTAGACTAGATATCATGAATTCTAGGTCAATATCAAAAAGCGATTTGAGAATGCTGGAATAGTCCGTATCAGCTCAGTATCAGTTAGAGGGAAAGGATCCTTCTCAGTGTTCTACCTAGTTCTGTGTCAGTTTCATGTCTTTCAGTCCCTCTCGCACCTTAGCATGCATGTACGATTTAGATATTTAGTTCAGATATTTAATATCAACACGGAGTCTGATACTCCATCAGTTTCAGATGTAAATGTTTAGTATTTGGGATAACAATTCTTTCCCTAGTTTTTCAGCATGTTTAGCCTACATTTGAGGATGAATGCTCCCAAGGGAGAGGTATTGTAACACCCTAATAGTTTCTAAGATCTGACCCCAGACTTAATATATGAAATCAACAAGGAAGTGAAAAATTTGCCTTAGAATGAGTCGTGGTACAACCGTTAGGTAACACCACGAGTCGTGGTAAGACTCATGGTGAGCAGTTAGTGAAGGTTCCAGTTTAGGGCTTAGGGGTAACAACTCACATTACAACAAGTCGTGGAGTCCCTCGTTACGAGCAGCAAATCAGTAAGTTAGGGTCAACTCTTCGATGGACCACGAGGGAAGTGATGACTCATTGGGTCAAGGAACAAGTCGTCCTAAAGATTCGTCAAGTGGAATCCAAAAAAATTATGCAAGTTGAGGTAGTGGTGACGACGAGAGAGTAGGACGAGTCGTTGTGTCTGGTAATGGTGTCAGTCTTGGGATGAAAAAGTAGGATTTTTGGCTTCAGTGGTAACGGAAGGAGTTACGAGTCGTGGAGTAACCTCACGACTCGTGAAGTCAATCTCGTTAGTCCAAGGGTAGTTTAGAAAATTTCAAGAAGTGATCACGAGTGGGACTTAACAAGTCATCCTGTGTCCCACGACCCATGAAGTCCCTCATGGGGACTGGCAACATGATCTTCCCTGCGAGTTTTATAGGGTGTTTATCATAAAATAATATGCTTCTAACTCCTAAACTATGTTGTTTTGAGTACCATATGGGACGTTTTTAAGGGTTTTCACTAGCATAAGCCTCTCATCCTCTCAAAAATCATCCGTGAGGTTTCTTGTTCTTCTTCTCTCAAGTTCAAGTATCACCTAGGGTTGCTTCAAGGGCATCAAGATCCAAGATTCTAGTGGGGGTTTTCTTCAAGCCAGGTATGTGGAACTTTAACAAGGATCTCCTTCCATCCTTGGGTCCCAATTTTTATAGTAAAACTCTAATTCCTTTATTCCCTAGGGAATCATGTTCTAGGGTTCAATTTTTATGAATGGATTTTCAGATGTCTTCTATGAATGCTATGACCCATCATGATTAATAGCCATGCACAACTACGAAATTACTTTCAAGATCTTGAATTATGTACTTGATATGGGAATAGCATGATTATAGAATTTTCACAATGATTTATCCTAGAATTTCAAATGGGATTTCATTAATTATTCACATGCTCTTATCATGAACATGTATCCATGTTTAAAGTATAAGTTGATCATATGGGTTCCCGCAAATCTAGAACATATGTGTAATAAATGTGTTGAACATGATTAGAACTTATGGGCTTTGATGAAGATGAAATATGTACATATTTTCACTATGAATTCGGTGTATATGTTTAAAGTATCACTTGAACCTACGGAGCCTTCATGAATCTAGAATATATTCTATATGCTACGAAATAGGGATTGCAATTTTATGAACTTCAATAACAAAGAATGATTAAGACCTATCAGACATACGTGCCTCTTGTTAGTAGAAAGTAGCGCTGATAAGATTTTATATTAATTTAGTATGATGTAATTAGTTGAACAATAAGATCTCTGATTAGCTGAAATAGCTTAGACTAGACGAAGGAATGTCAGATTGGTACCTTCATGTAAAAGTTTATCGGGACTCTCTATAGCCGAGAATGTATCCCTTAGTCTAGTAAGGGATTCCCCATAGCAGAGAATGTCTCCCTTAGCTCAGTCAAGGATTCTCATTAGCAGAGAATGTCTCCCTTAGCTCAGTCAGGGGTTCTCATTAGCAGAGAATGTTTCCCTTAGCTTAGTCAAGGATTCTCAATAGCAGAGAATGTTTCCCTTAGTTCAGTTAGGGGGTCTCAATAGCAGAGAACATCTCCCTTAGTCAATCAGGGACACTCCACAGCAGATAATGCATCCTTTAGCTCAGTCCATGATATCGATTCAACTTAGTTCTGTATAGTGTCAGACTCTAGTTTAAATCAGACTTACAAGAATTTAGTCTCAATTATCAACGGATAGTCAGTGCAGTGTATGATATCAATTACAGCTTTAGTTCTCAGTATATGTGCTGGACATGACCCTTACACATAAGTTTGATTATGCTTTAGTAAATTTTTTCAAAA
>JACEIK010009822.1:0-17361 GCA_018107945.1 Datura stramonium | reverse complement strand
GCCAACGCGGAGGCCCTCCCTCCGTGACACGTTGCCATCGCGGAGGGGCTCTGCCCCAGCTCCTTCCGCGATGGTTCGACGGATTTCTTATCCGGTCTTTTCCCGGGCCTTTTTCTAGCATGTGTGGCACCCAAAAACTCTTAACCAACATGCGAATAGGCCATCTATGTGTTGGGAATTTTACGGGGTGTAAAAAAACCCGTAGGTTTGATCTTAGGGACTTTGGGGGTGTTAAATTTTCTCCCCTTGGGAACATTCGTCCTTGAATGTAGATTAAGCATACTGAAATGCTGGGGAAGGAACTGCAATTCCAAAACTTAGCATCTATAGCTGAAAACTGATGGAGTGGCTGACTCTAGAGTGTTATACATGTCTGAGATGAATTCATGAAACATACATGCATGTTATAAGATGAATGAAACATAGATACATGAACTACACGTGAACCTGAATAGAGTACTAAGGAGAAAATTGGTACCTCATGTTGGGACTGAGCTGAAAGGGATTAGATGCAAGTATTTAGCCATCATATCTACTTCGACGTTCCATGTAGCTCCCTCAACAAGCTAATTCCTCCATAAAACCTTCACTGAAGCTACTTCCTTGTTTCTCAACTTCCAAACCTGATGATCAAGGATCTAAACTGGAATATCCTCATATGTAAAGTTATCCTTCAAACCTATGCTCTCCACCGAAACAACTAAGGCTGGGACTCAGTGCACTTCTTCAACGGAGATACATGGAAAACTAGGTGCACTGAAGATAACTCTATTGGTAGCTCCAATTCATATGCCACCTTGTCAACTCGCCTCAGAATCCTATAAGGACCAACATACCAGGGACTAAGCTTCCCTTTCTTACCGAACCTCATCACTCCCTTCATGGGAGACACCGTTAGAAACACCCAATCATCAACTTAGAACTCAAGCTCTCTTCTCCATACATCTGCATAAGATTTCTAATGACTCTGAGCTATTTTCAACCTCTCCCTAATGAGATAAACTTTCTCCATGGGCTCATGAATTGAATTTGGCCCTATCAATGTAGACTTACCTACCTCAACCATCCAATAGGTGATCTACACCTCCGCCTATAAAGAGCCTCAAACGGAGCCATCTAAGTTCTTGAGCGGTAACTGTTATTGTAGGTATACTTGATGAGAAGCAAGTGATCATCTCAACTACCTATGCAATGAATCACACACACTCTCAATATATCCTTAAGATTTTGAATGGTCCACTCGACTTAACCATCTGTCTACGGGTGAAAAGCTGGGCTAAGCTTCAGCTGAGTACCAAGGCCCCTCTGAAATGACCTCCAAAATTGAGAGGTGAACTGAGTAACCCTATCTGAGATGATGGACAAAGGAAATCTATGCAATCGAACCAACTCTTGAATTTACAATCTAGCATTATCCTTAGTTGAATCGGTAGTTTTGACCGATAATAAATGGGCTAATTAGGTTAACTTATCGAGTCATACTGTCAGCGTGTTTGAGGAAAGCCTATAATTAAGTTCATATTGATCTCTTCCCACTTCTAACTAGGAATACTAATGTCCTGAAGCAAACCTCCCAGTCTCTGATGCTCTATCTTCACCTGCTGGTAATTCGGGCACTTAGCTACAAACTCCGTTATGTCCTTCTTAATGTCATTCCACTAGTAGACTTTCTGTAGATCATGGTACATTTTGGTGGCACATGGATGGATAGAGTATCGAGATCCATGAGCCCCTCTGATTATCCGCTCTCTTAAGTCATCCATAGTCACCACACACAATCATCCCTAATATTGAATTACACCATCTCCCCTTTGGGAGAAAACCTCCACGTTCTAATTTCGAACTACTTCCTTCAATTTCACTAGATAGGATCCTCATCTTGCCTGCCTTTGACTTCCATCACCAATGAAGATTCCGACCCCTTCTGAACAATAACACCACCATCCGTAGAATCTTTACGGAGAACCCCTAAAAAAGCAAGCCTACAGACATCCTTCACCAATTCCTTCCTCCCATCATGGACATGAGACACACTCTCCATGGACAGCCTATTAAAAGCATCCGCCACTACTTTGGCCTTGCACGGATGATAAAGGAAACTCATGTCAGAGTCCTAGAGAAGAACCTAGACATCTCCTTTTTCACAAATTCAAGTCCTAAGTAAACACGTACTGAAGGCACTTTTGGCCCGTGAACAAATCCACATGAGCCCCGTACAAATTGTGCCTCCCAATCGTCAAAGCAAACATCACAGTTTCCAACTCTAAGTCAAGCGTCGAATAATTCTTCTCATGAGTCTAAAGTTGTCCAGAGGCAGACATAATTACCTTACAATGCTATATGAACACACAACCAAGACCAACTCTAGAGGCATCACAATACATAATAAAACCGTTCATGCCCTCCTATATAGTCAATACTAGGGTTGAAATGATTCGAGCCTTCAACTCCTGAAAACTCTTCACAAGCGTCCGACCACTGAAACATTACCATTTTCTATGTCAACTTAGTCAACGATACTGCAATGGATGAAAATCCCTCTATGAACCTCCTATAGGAGCTAGCTAAAGCCAAAAAACTCATAATATCTATAGGACTAACAGGTCTAGGCCAATTCATCATTGCTTTTATCTTTTGAGAGTCTACCTGCACACCCTCACTAGATAAAACATGACCTAGAAATGCTACTGAGTTCAGCAAAAACTCACACTTGTTGAATTTAGCAAATAGTCGGCAATCCTTGAGAGTCTGCAACACAATCCTCAAACGAGCGACATGCTCCTCCTTGCTCCAAGAGCATATGAGAATATCATCTATGAAGACAATCAAAATATGTCCATATAATTCTTGAACACCCTATTAATCAAATCCATCAAAGCTAAAGGAGAATTCGTTAGTCCAAAAGACATAATTATGAACTCATAGGGACCGTAGGGAGTCTTGAAGGCTGTCTTCGAAATGTCACTCTCCCTAACTCTGAGCTGATGATAGCCGGATCTAAGGTCTATCTTTGAAAGGAACTTGACGCCTTGAAGTTGGTCAAACAAATCATCAATCCTAGGGAGGGAATACTTAGTTTAGATTGTGACCTTATTCAACTGCGGATAATCAATGCACATCCTAAGGGAACTATAACACCCCGAAAGTTTTTAAGATCAGGCTTCAGACTTTAAATGAGGAATCGACAGGAAAGTGGAAAATCTTGCCTCAGAATGAGTCGTGGAATGACTCGTTAGGTGACCCAATGAGTCGTGGTCAAACTCGTGGAAAGCAGTCGAGAGGTGCAGGTGTGGCTCAGTGGCAACGGACGACCCAACGAGTCGTTAGGCAGGTAATAACTTGTTCTATCGGTCGTCAGGTGAATGCCGAATATCAAAGGGGTTCCATGCAGTGGAGATAACGGAGGGACAAGATTATTCATCATATCAAGTAATGACTCTTCATGTCAGTCATAGGAAAGAAGGAAAATATGTTGGACTTTAGTGATAATGGAAGGTGGGCACGAGTCGTTAAGTCAACTAACATGTCGTGAAGTCAGTCGTTTGTAGATTCGTAGAAATTTTGGGAAGAGTTCCAGTATACCCCACGACTTGGCACTACGAGTCATTGTCAACCCCACGACTCGTGGAGTGCCTCATGGAGACTAGCAAGTGCATTTTCTTAGAATTTTTCCAAGGGTGTTGTTACACCCGTAGGTTTCTAACGTTTAGTCGGCCTATTTGTATGTTGGTTGAGAGTTTTAGAGTGTCATACATACGAGGAAAGGGCCTAGGGAAAGGACGAACGAGTTCCAAGTCGGTATTTCATGGGAGGTGGCCGAACTAAGTTGCCCAGAGGGGCAAAGTGGCACGGAGCAGCCCCCTCCGTGTTACCCAAAGTGGCATGGAGCAGACTTAGCACAACCGGCAGAGTGCCGCGTTGCCTTGTCTGCCGTCTCAAGTATATAAAGGCCTCACACTTAGAAGTTAGATCATTATTCACNCTCACACTTAGAAGTTAGATCATTATTCACATATTCACGGCCATAATAGAGGTAAACCGAGAAAGAAATTTGGAAATCATCTGATTACACCGCTAAACGCCATCCAAATCCAAATTAACTCCAGGTAGTGAAGTATAAGGCTGCAGAGAGCATTGCTGAGGAGTTATTTTCATAAAATATGGCCGGCGAATCATCGTCTCGTCGAGCCTCAGATGGTGGAATTATTTTAAACTAGTGTCAATAAGATCACGTGCCAAAAGTAAGTATTTCTGCCTTCTAGATTCCTGAGAAATTATGAGTTTTGATCGTCTTTCGATAAGTTAAAGTATAGCCAGTTTATATATATATAATTATCGCTTTTTTAGAGTATGTAATAAAGTAGCTCTATTCATCCGTTAATATGATTACAGTTGAGAAGGGAAGTTGAACACGAGCCAAAAGTCGCCAGTTAATCGGTAAACAGTGAACGAGGTATGTTAAGGCATTTTCTTTCAGCAAGTTAGTTCCTTCAGCATAGTAGTCAAGTATGAATCCCAGTAAAGAATGTTAGGAGTATGCTATCATGTATAGTTATTTTTGTCAGTGCAAGCTCATATTTTATATTGTTTTGGGCTGGATTACACCTATATAGCTTTTGTGACCACCCGAGTGTTAATACCTATGTCGTCGCGCGCCAGGGGCGAGGATACATCGCTCTATGGAGCGGGATGCCATCCGCAAGGGACGAAGATTGGGATCTAGATCCTCATATGCTGTGGTTGGCCTTATACACACCCTCGCCTAGCGCTTACGCTTGGGGTGTCGATATCAGGAGTCCTCCGGACTCTAACACAGCTACAGTGAGGTGCCGAGCGAGCTCAGTTGCAGACCCAGGTGATCGGCAGGACACTTATAGCCGGTAATTGACTCAGTATGACCTGGATAGGGGTATATATATTGAGGTGTACTCACTAGGGCTAATGGGGGCCAGGTGGGTTATTCATGTAGTTTACCTTCGGGCTTATGGTGGCCAGGTAAGGTTTATGTTGTTTTAGCTATTGATAGTTCGATAGTAAGATGCCTCGTTTGTCAAGTATGACCCCTACCCTCCTTATTACAGTTATGTTTAGCCCTGATTTCACTACTTCAGTCATCTTCTGTCCGTTTTCTTTAATTCTTCTATTGTTAGTTCCATTTCCCTACTTTCAGTCATTTAAAGTTACTTCCTTACATATTCAGTACCTGTGGTACTGACGCCCTCTTCTAGGGTGCCGCATTACTTTCCTGCAGGTGCAGATAGACGAGGAGCAGGTCCCTCGTAGTTTCAGTCAGTTGTACAGAGCCATCAGCTCCCTTCTTCCGGAGCTTGTGTGATAGAGTTTTTTTCTTGTACAGTATGGGTATCGGCCATTTGGAGCCCTAGAGGCTTGCAGATTGTGTTACTTCCTGTGGTTAGATGACATCGGCCACTTGGAGCCCATATATGTTTTAGATTATGTGTGATGGTCGTGTGGGGCCCTGTCTAGATATCATAGTGGCCTTGTGGCTATAGGCTTTGTCGAACGGGGGATGTATTTATAGCCGCTATATAGCCCGTTGTTTTCTTGATTGTAGAGTTAGAGTCAACCCTACACTCTAGGTGCTTAGGCTCAGTTAGCTCAACAGTTCAGGTCCTAGTAGGGCACCAGGTGCCAGTCATGCCTCCCGAGGTGAGACATGACAAACTTGGTAATAGAGCAGGTCGTATCCCAGGGATTATGCAAGCCGTGCTAAGTAGAGTCTTGTCTATTGATGTGTTGTTCACCACATAGTATAGGCAGGAGGCTACAAGACATGATAGGATAATTATTCTTTTTTCTTATTCAGTCGTGCTATAGAGCAGTACAGTATAGGGTTGAGTCCCTAAGCTCATTATACTCTTTTTCTTAGAGATAAATGTCGGACCAGCGATACCCTACGAAAGGCAGGAGGCTAGATGTAGCAGTAGGAGAGGGCACCAGCAGGGTGCCTCAGCCTCGGTTAGAATTGGCCCGACCTGAGGACGATACAGAGGTATCATCTCGACCTCCCCAGAAGTCTCCACCACGTCAGGAGCCGCTTGGGACGGCCGATGTGACGACACCGCCTCCAGCAGTTTCCATACCCGTACCATCCGAATAGGAGTTCAGGTTCGTGGTGGTTATGCAAGCCCATATGATGGCTGCTCAGCGCCGGCCAGTTCCACCTACAGTAGCAGAATTCCTAGGAGAGCCTGGTAGCTCGAGGGTCCGAGAGTTCCTAGCACTAAGTCCCCTGCAATTTATAGGGACAGATCGGACTGAGGACCCTTAGGACTTCTTAGACCAGATGTAGAGGATTTTCAGGGTGATGCAGTCTATACCCACAAAGTCGGTTGAGTTGGCGATATTCCGGCTACGGGACATCGCCGTGTTGTTGTATGAGAGTTAGGAAAGGTCTCGAGGGAGAGATGTTTCCCCTCCGACCTATCCCAGCTTCGCAGAGGCTTTCTTGGATCATTACCTACCGCGGGAGATTCGATAGGCCTGGGTTGATCAGTTCCTACATTTGGAGCAGGGGTCGATGAGTGTCCTGGAATATGTCACGCGGTTTGATTCCTTGGCTCGATATGCACCAACTTTTTTGTGGACACAATGCCATCCAGGGTACACCGCTTTATTATGGGTTTAAACCCAGAATATGTTGAAACCTGCATCACAGCCACACTGCGAAAGGATATTGATATCGCCCATGTGCTTGCTTTTGCTCAGACTATTGAGGGTATCATACAACGACAATTGGAGATTAGGAGAACAAGTCAGGAGCAGCGCCGCAAGGACAGACCAGGTGAATTACAGGAGGAGTCTCGGGGAGGACCTAAGCCACGGTTATCAGATAGCCGCCTAGACCCTCACCTCCACCGCAGCGGCAGAGGGGCATCCAGAGCCCGGTGAAGGTTCGCGAGCATTAGGTTCACAGCAGCAGAGGGGAGTGGAGCAGAGTGGGTTTACAATACCACTTTGCCCTATTTGCAGTCGACGCCACTCTGGAGAATGTAGGTATGGTTCCACAGCATGCTACATTTGTGGACAGGAGGGTTACTAGATGAGGAATTGTTTAGCTAAGGGTCAGGGTGACCGAGATGGACAGGATAGGTCCTTGGCAGGATCAGGAGCTCCAGAACCCTCGATAGGGCGTAGGCCCTCAGTTTCAGCCGGTAGAGGCCGAGGGGCCTCCAATTCAGGTGCCAGCCCAGACCGTACTTATGCACTGCTAGGGCGACAGGAGTCATAGTCTTCACCAGATGTTGTGACTGGTATGCTGAAAATTTTCTCTCATCTTGCTTATGTGTTGATAGATCTAGGATCCACCTTGTCCTATGTTACACCGTTAGTGGCTCGGAAGTTTAGTATTATGCTGGAATTGCTTCGGTGACCTTTCTTAGTGTCCACCCATTGGAGACTCTACTATACCTAGAAGGGTCTATCGGGGGTGTACAGTAGAGGTTTCCAGTCGTCAGACTACGACAGATTTGATAGAACTAGAAATGGTTTATTTTGATGCCATTATGGGTATGGATTGGCTAGCTCCATGCTATGAAAATGTCGAATGTTGGAGCAAGATTATGCGATTCCACTTTCCAGGGGAGGTAGTACGGGAGTGGAAAGGTAGTACAACCACGACAAAAGGTAGGTTTATTTCCTCTCTTCGGGCGATAAAATTTATAGCAAAGCGGTGAATTTATCATATTGTCAGAGTTTTGGATGTTCGGGTAGAGCCTCCGACCCTTTAGACTATCCCAGTGGTGGATGAATTTCTCGACGTATTTCCAGATGAGCTTCTTGGTATTCCCCCAGAAAGGGAAATTGATTTTGCAATCGATCTATTACTAGGCACTCTGCTTATATCTATTCCTCCATATCGGGTGGCTCCTGCTGTACTCAGAGAACAAAAGGAAAAATTGAAGGATTTGCTATACAAGGGCTTTATCAGGCCGAGTACCTCACCATGGGGTGCGCCAGATCTGTTCGTGAGGAAGAAGGATGGCTCCCTCCGTATGTTTGTAGATTATTGACAGTTGAATAAAGTCACTATCAAGAATAAATACCCGCTTCCCAAAATAGACGATTTGTTTGATCATCTACAGGGAGTGAGGTATTTTTCAAAGATTAACTTAAGGTCAGGATATCATCAGGTCCGGGTTCTTGAAAGAGTTATTCCAAAGACTGCCTTCCGGACCAGATATGGCCACTTTGAATTTCTAGTCATGTCCTTCATACTGAGAAATGCCCCAGCAGTGTTCATGGACCTTATGAACAACATTTTTAGACCATACATGGACTTGTTCGTGATAGTATTTATCGATGATATTTTTGTCTATTTCCGCTCAGAGGCAGATCACCAGAATCATCAACGGATAGTGCTCCAGATTCTCAAAATGTTGAGCATCAGAAACCAGGTGGACTGACACAGAATATAGTCGTGCCTTTATGGAAAGTGGAGGCAGTTAATATGGATTTCATAGTAGGGTTACCTCATACCAGGCGTAGATATGATTCTATCTGGGTAATTGTTTATAGGTTGACAAAATCAGCTCACTTTTTGCCAGTAAGGTCTACCTTTTTAGCCGAAGATTATGTTGAGCTGTATATTAGAGAAATAGTCTGATTGCATGGTGTTTTGTTGTCAATTATTTCTGACTGAGGGGCCCAGTTTACAGCTAAATTTTGGTAGTCTTTCCAGAGGGGCCTGGGGACGCAGGTTAAACTAAGCGCATGCTTCCATCCTTAGACAGACGGGCAGGCTGAACGTACCATCCAGATGCTCGAGGATATGTCACGGGCGTGTGCGCTAGATTTTAAAGGAAGCTGGGATGAACATCTACCGCTTATTGAATTTTCCTATAATAACAGTTATCATTAAGAAATTCAGATGGCACCTTATGAAGCATTATATGGGCGGA
This sequence comes from Datura stramonium, assembly GCA_018107945.1. Classification (NCBI taxonomy): domain Eukaryota; kingdom Viridiplantae; phylum Streptophyta; class Magnoliopsida; order Solanales; family Solanaceae; genus Datura; species Datura stramonium. The sequence continues at coordinate 8,440 of JACEIK010009822.1, read as the reverse complement.
AGTGTAGGTCTCTAGCTGGTTGGTTTGAGGTAGGAGAATCAACATTGATTGGGCCAGATATTATTCATCAGTCAGAAGAGAAAGTAAAGCTTATCAGGGAACGTCTGCTGACTACTCAAAGCTGCCAAAAATCTTATGCTGATGTGCGACGAAGAATCCTAAAATTTAATGTGAGTGACTAGTTGTTACTGAAGGTTTCACCGATGAAGGGTGTGATGAGATTTGGTAAGAAAGGTAAGCTCAGCCTGAAGCTTATTGGACCTTATCAGATTCGCTGAAGGATAGGCCAGGTGGCTTATAAATTGGATTTACCTCCAGAATTAGAATCCGTTCACCTAGTTTTTCATGTATCAATGTTGAGTAAGTGCATAGGAGATCCCTCCTGGATTGTCCTAGTTAAAGACGTCCAAATCACGGAGGAGTTAGCTTATGAAGAAGCTCCAGTAGCCATTATTCCAGAGCTTGTGTGTTAGAAATTTATTTTTTTGTTTGTACAGTATGGGTAGGTCGGGGCCTTGTCCCGACCATCTTATTACACCTAGAGGCTTGCAGATTGTGTTACATCCTTGTGGTTAGATGATATCGACCATGTGGGGCCCATATGTGTTTTAGATTATGTGTGTTGGTTGTGTGGGGCCCTGTCTAGATATCATGGTGGCCTTGTCGGCCCACATATGACTCCCTATGATTGTTTATCTCTACTTAGTTGATTACTTTCATAGGTGGCTATAGGCCTTGTCGGCCGGGTGTTGTATTTGAAGCCGCTATATAGCCCATTGTTTTCTTGATTATAGAGTTAGAGTCAGCCCTGCACCAGAGGTGCTTAGGCTCAGTCGGCTCAGCAGTTCAGGTCCTAGTAGGGCACCAGGTGTCAGTCATGCCTCCCAAGGTGGGGCGTGATAGGTGTTTTCGTGAAATCCTAGGCTTCTAACTCTTAAACTACGTCATTTTGAGTATTATATGGGACATTTTAAGGGTTTCTTCAAGAATAATCTCTCATTCGCTCAAAAATATCCTCTCAAACTCTTCTTCCTCTTCATCTCTCATGACTCAAGGATTCACATAGAGCTTCTTCAAGGGTTCAAGGTTCAAGTTCAAGTGAGGGGATTCCTTCTAATCAAGTATGTGGGTTTTTCAACAAGGACATCCTTCCATCCTTGTTCCCCAAACTATTTATTAAAAACCCAAATCTCTTGTTCTAGAAAAGAATGATTTAGGGTTTCAATTTATGGATGATATCTTCTACGCCTCCTATGAATTTTGAAACTCATTATGGTTAACTATCATGTAAGCTTATGTGATTACTTTCAATATCTCGAATTATGTACTTGATATAAGAAATGCATGATTATAGAATTTTCACCATGAAATAACCTAGAACTTCGAATAGGATTTCGTAAATTTTCACATGCTCTTATCATGAACTTGTATCCATATCTAAAGTAAATGAAGATCGTACGAATTCTCTTAAACCTAGAATATATGATTTAATAGATATGTTGAGATGCGATTAGAAATTATAGGCTTGATCTATCTGGAGTATGTATATATTTTCACTATGCTTTCGATGCAAATGTTTTGGGTATAAGTTGAACCTATGGTAATGGAATTATTATCGATTTTTCATCACAAATTAGAGTAAATTTAAAAATGTGGTTCATGAAATATTCATATGCTTTCACCATGATCTCATTATACATGTTAAAGTATGAGTTAAATCTATGGATCTTACATGAATCTAATATATACGTCATATGCTATGTAATGTGAATACGAGATTCAAAAGTGGTGGACATGTTTAAAGTATGATATGATCATATCAATGCTTAATGAAAGTAAAAAATACGATTTAAATAATAATTTGAAACTATGATTATATGAATTATGATGATAAAGCATGAGAATGATCCTTCAGACCTTTGAGCTTATTGTTAGTAGAAAGTAGCCTTAACTAATTCAAAATGATTCAGAATGATATTCAGTATGATGTAAATAGTGGAATATTCATGTCTCTAATTAGTTGAAGTGACTTAGACTAAATGAATGATATCAGACCAGTGACCTCCATGTTCTAGTTTATAGGGACTCTCCATAGCTTAGAATGTCTCCCTTAGTCAGTCGAGGACTCTCCAAAGCCGAGAATGTTTTCCTTAGTCAGTCGGGGACTCTCAATAGCCGAGAATATTTCCCTTAGTTTGTTAGAGACTCTCCATAGTAGAGAATATTTCCCTTTGTTAGTCAGAGACTCTCCAATAGTCGAGAATGTTTCCCTTAGTCAGTCAGGGACTCTTCATAGCCGAGAATGTTTCCCGTAGTCATTCAGGGACTCTCCATAGCTGAGAATGTCTCCCTTAGTCCATGATATCAGTTAAGCGCAGCTCCATATAGAATATAGATTTCAGTTAAAATCAGTTTAGTAGGATTCAGATTCAATTATTAGCAAATAATCAGAATGGTGTATGATATCAGTTATAGCATTAGTTCTCAGTATATGTGAAGGTCATGACCCTTATGCATCAGTTGCAGTGTACCCCATGACTTGGCACCACGAGTCTTTGTCAAGCCCACGAGTCGTGGAGTGCCTCGTGGGGACTGGCAAGTGCATTTTACCTGCGTTTTTCTAAGGGTGTTTTAGTGAAATCCTATGCTTCTAACTCAAAAACTGCATCATTTTGAGTATTATATGGGACGTTTCTAAGGGTTTATTCGAGCTTAATCCCTAAGTCCCTCAAAATATCCTCTCAAACTCTTCTTCCTCTTCATCTCTCAAGACTCAAGGATTTACATAGAGCTCTTAAAGGGTTCAAGGTTTAAGTTCAAGTGAGGGGATTCCTTCTAATCAAGTATGTGGGATTTTTGACACGGACATCCTTCCATCCTTGTGCGCCAAACTTTTCTTTAAAAACCCAAATCTCTAGTTCTAGAAAAGCATGGTTTAGGTTTTTGATTTATGGATGATATCTTCTATGCCTCCTATGAATTTTAAAACTCATTATGATTAACTATCATGTATGGTTATGTGATTTCTTTCAATATCTCAAATTATGTACTTGGTATGAAAAATGCATGATTATAGAATTTTCACCATGAAATAGCCTAGAACATCGAATAGGATTTCGTAATTTTTCACATGCTCTTATCATGAACTTGTATCTATGTATAAAGTAAATGAAGATCGTATGAATTCTCTTACACCTAGAATATATAATTTAATAGATATGTTGAGATGCAATTAGAACTTATTTCTTGATCAATGTGATGTTTGTATATGTTTTCAGTATGCTTTCGATGTAAATGTTTTTGGTATTAGTTGAACCTATGGTAATGGCATGATTATCGAATCTTCATTATGAATTAGAGTAAATTTTGAAATGAGGTTCATGAGATATTTATATTCTTTCACCATGATATCATTGAACATGTTAAAGTATGAGTTAAATCTATGGATTATACATGAATATAATATATACATCATATCCTATTTAATTTGAATTAAAGATTCAAAAGCGGTGGACATGTTTAAAGTATAATGTGATCCAATAAATGCTTAATGAAAGTAGAATATATGATTTAAAAATGATTGGGACTATGATGATATGAATAATGATGATAAATCATGAGAATGATCCTTCAGACCTTTGATCTTATTGTTAGTACAAAGTAGCCTTAATTAATTCTAAATGATTCAGAACGATATTCAACATTATGTAAACAGTGGAATACCCATGTCTCTGATTTGCTGAAGTGACTTAAACTAAATGACTGACGTCAGACTAGTGACCTCAATGATCTAGTTTATAGTGAATCTCCATAGCTGAGAATGTTTCCCTTAGTCTAGGACTCTCCATAGCCGAGAATGTCTCCCTTAGTCAGTCAGGGACTCTCCATAGCCTAGAAAGTTTCCCTTAGTCAGTCAGGGATTCTCTAAGTCGAGAATGTTTCCCTTAGTCAGTTCGGGACTCTCCATAGCCGAGAATGTTTTCCTTAGTCAGTCAGGGACTCTCCATAGCTGAAAATGTTTTCCTTAGTTAGTCAGGGACTCTCCACATATGAGAATGTCTCCCTTAGTCCACGAAATTAGTTAAGCTCAGCTCCGTATAAAATGTAGATTTTAGTTAAAACCAGTTTTGTGGAATTCAAATTCAATCATCAGGAGATAATCAGAATAGTATATGATATCAGTTATAGCACCAGTTCTTAGTATATGTACATCACATGACCCTTATGCATCAGTTTTATTATACTTTAGTAAATTATTTCAAATAAGTGTTAAATGTCTGTATATATGTATCTCAGACAGGGTTGTTGTGTTCCAACTCAGATATATGTTGATGCATTCGGTTTACTTCCTTTTTGTTTACTTGCATGTTCATCTTGCTTACGCTTCCCGCATACTCAGTACATTCCAAGTACTGACCATATACTTTATGTACTATATCGTTTCATGATATAAATTCAGGTTTCTAGACCCGACCACATGGTTAGATACGCTCCATTCCCATATCAGCTGCTTGTGGTGAGTCCTCATCTCCCGAGGACATGATTTATGTTTTCTATTTCATTATGCTTCAGTTTTTAGACTTTAGGAGTTAGCTGGGGGCTTGTCCCAATAACTCATCAGTTTAGTAGAGGCTTTCAGACTTGTATAGACAAGTTCAGCTTGTATTGGAGTTTTATGAGATTTGTTATTTTGGGTTTTAAATTAGACTCTTTCATTAAGGTTCCGCTCAGTCATGTTCTTTTAGTTGTTTCTATTATTAAGTGATATGCTATGATTATGCCATGGGTTGACTTGAAGCCTCTCGGGGTTTCCTGTCCCGATTTACAACTAAGGTGTAAACTCAGATCGTGACAAATTTTGTATCAGAGAAAAAGCTGAGAGTATCCTCGGGTGTCTGAAAGCCGCGTTAAATAGAGTCTTTTTCCTAGATGGGAAGTGCACCACACTTATGATGAAGAGGTTACAAGACGTTTTAGGAATGCTCCCTTTTCTTCATGATTCTTATCTTGCGTAGAGTATTAGACTCTAACAGTTCCCCTCCTGACTCGTTCTTTACACACTCATAGATAATGGTTACAAGACGAGCGAATGGAAGAAGAAATCGTAGTGGGCGCCAGCAAGCCCCACCAGCCATAGTGAACCTGATGATGGACATGTCAGTCATCCCGAGTTCAGTTCAACCCTTCATATGTTAGTGTAGGCCATGAACGCCCATATTAATTAGCAGGCAATGGATCATGTTCCCCAGAATGGGAATGTAGTGGCGGCTAGGGTAAGAGACTTCCTCAGAATGAATCCACCCGAATTATTAGGGTCAAAGGTTGATGAGGACCCGTATGAGTTCTTAAAAGAGATCCATAAGATCACTCAAATCATGGGGTTACAGGAACAGAGAGAAGAGACGTAGCCTCCTACCAGCTAAAAGGAGTCACTTATATATGGTTTTGCCAGTGGAGAGACAGTCGGGGATTTGGAGCAGTCCCCGTTAGTTGGAATGAGTTTATGACTATGTTCCTGGACAGGTTTTTCCCTAGATATATTAGGGAGGTAAAGACGGCAGAGTTCATCAATTTGAGACAAAACAGCATTACTGTCCAGGAGTATGTGTTGGAGTTCACCCGGTTATCCAAGTATACACCAGAGATGGTAGCTGACCAGAGGACTCATGTGAGAAGGTTCTTGAATAGAGTGTTAGACTCCTTGATCAATGAATGCAGGACTACTATGTTGCACAATGATATAGATTTTCCATGTTTTGTGATATTCGCTCAACAAATGGAGGTGGAACTAGTGAAAGAAAAAGAGAAAGAGGCCAAGAAGGCTTAGGTAGGAGATTCAAAGTTTTCCCCGCAGAGGACAAGTGGTGGACACCGCTCACACTCCCAGAAGAAATCATCAGCCCCAGCACTATTGACAGTCAGTTCTTTGTACAAACCCAGGGTCAGGGAGATTACATATCCATTGTGTATCAGCTGTGGAAGTACCATTTGGGAGAATGCATGGCCGGCTCAAATGCTTGTTTCTGGTGTGGCAAGTTCGGTCATATGCACCGAGATTGCACAACATCTAAGTGAGGATAAAGTAGAGCCCCAACCACCTCTTCAGTAGCTCTGATAGCCCATCCATTTCAGCAGGGTGCATCATCTAGTGTGGGTGGCGGACAGCGTCAAAACCGCTCCTACACCTTCGCAACACATCAGGATAAGGGAAATTCTCTAGAAGTAGTCACAGGTATGTTATGAATTTCTAGTGTTACTCCTTGTATGTTGCTAGCCCCAGAACCCCACTATTGAATAAGGAGTCATTTGTTTAGAAGAGATTGTCTATGTATGATGTGAACAGTTGTGAGTATAAGGCTTGTAGTGAATGTTAGACGTGAAGGAGAAGCTAGGAGTTAGTGATTTAGCCCCGACCTTAAGAAAGATTCAAGAGCCTTAGAATTATGGCTTTAAGATAATGGGGAGATGGTAAGTATGTGAGATAAGCCGGATCATAAGTATGATAGCGGGAGAGTTCCAACCCTATTAGTTGCAGTACGTCAACCCCTTCAGGTTCAGATAACCTCTCTTGTAATTCAATTAAAGCTAGGCTCTACCCATCCCTATGTGCAGAATTCCAGGATATCTAAGTAGCCGCTTCAGACAGCAATGCTAGACTTACAATATGGATCCTTAAGGCTCATTTTAATGTTATGAACCAGCTATGTGTGTTAACTCATGTTTTCCAGTATGTCCAGCTTGAACTCAGTGTCTAGAAGTTTCCTTAGTATCTCAGTAGATAAGGTTAACTCATGTATGTGCTCAGGTTTAGATGTCATGAATGACTCATGCTCATGAGTCCCTTAGTTTCAGTTAGACCAGATATCATGAATTTTAGCTCAGTATCATAAAGCGATTCGAGAATGATGGCTCAGTCTGTACTAGCTCAGTGCTAATTAGAGGGAAGGAACCTTTCTCAGTGTTCTATGTAATGCCAAGTCAGTTTCATGTATTTCACTCTTATGCCTTAGCATGCATGTATGATTTAGATGTTCATTTTATAGATGTAAGATTACTCCGGAGTCAGACACTCCATCAGTTTTAGTTGTAAATGCTATGTTTTTGGAATATCAATTATTTCCCCAATTTTCAATAAGTTTATCCAACATTCGAGGACGAATGTTCCCAAGAGGGAGATATTGTAACACCCCAAAAGTTTTTAAGATCAAACCTCAGACTTTAAGTGAGGAATCAGAAGGGAAATGGAAAAAATTGCCTCAGAACGAGTCATGGAACGACTCGTTAGTTGACCCAACGAGCCGTGATCGGAATCGTGGCAAGATATCGAGAGGTGCAGGTTTGGCTTAGTGGCAACGAACGACCTGACGAGTCGTTAAGCAGGTAACGACTCATTATGTCGGTTGTCAAGTGAATGTCGAATATCAAAGGGGTTCCAAGCAGTGAGATAATGAAAGGACAGGATGAGTCATCGTATCAAATAACAAATCATCATGTTAGTCGTGGGAAGGAAGGGCAGAATGTTAGACTTCAGTGATAATGGAAGGTGGTCACTAGTCGTTAAGTCAGCTAACGACTGTGAAGTCAGTCATCGGTAGATTCGGGGAAATATTGAGAAGAGTTCTAGTGTACCCCATTGTCACGCCTCGCCTTGGGGGGTATGACTGGCACCAGGTGCCCTATTAGGACCTGGACTTCTAAACTACTAAGCCTAAGCATATCTGGTGCCTGGCTAGCTCTATCTCAGATTCCTGGAATCAACGGGCTATATAATGGCTGTAAATACAGCCTCCGGCCGACTGGGCCTATAGCCACCTGTACTATAACTTCAGCTAACTAGAATCATACTTGTGTAGGGAAACCTATGCGGGCCGACAAGGCCACCATGCTATCTAGTTATCTCTAACTCAATATAATGAATGCTGAACATCTACGTGACCGGCAAGGTCACCACTGCTATCTGAATACGGCCCCACACGGCCAACACAATCAACAACACTAAACCGCTAAACAAACGCATGGCCCCACACGACCGGAACAACTAACCACAGGGAGATATATATACACAATCTACAAGCCTCTAAGAATACTAATAAGATGGTCGAGACAGGGCCCCGGCCTACCCGTACTGTACAACAAAAGAAAGGTAATAGACCTCTAGCTGTCTAGCTCCGGATGACAGGAGGTGATGACTCAATGAGCCGGCTAGAATCACGAGGGATCGGCTCCTCGTCTATGAGTACCTGCAGGCAAGTAGTGCATCACCCCAAACGGGCGTCAGTACCACTGAAATCGAGTATGCAAGGAAAACTGATCATAACTGAATATAAATAACATCACTAAAAACTCTGAACAGTAGAAGATATCTGAAACTGTCTGAACTGATAGAATCTGAAACAGGCTTTTCTATACTGAGAATAAGGCAGGAGCATACCTGTCGATG
>JACEIK010009819.1:6896-47814 GCA_018107945.1 Datura stramonium | reverse complement strand
TAGTACTCATAGAGGCTTGCAGATTGTATATATTTATCTCCCTGTGGTCAGTTGAGCCGGTCGTGTGAGGCCGTGCATTGTGTTCAGTTGTTTAGTATTCCTGTTTATATTGGCCGTGTGGGGCCATAGTTTGGTAGTAGTGGTGACCTTGCCGGTCACGTAGTTACTCAGTATTCTCTATGTTGAGTTTCAAATGACTAGACAACATGTTGGCCTTGTCGGCCCGCATAGGTCCCTTGTTATGAGTATGTTTCTGGTTAGCTGTTATTACATATGCAGGTGGCTATAGGCCCAGTTGGCCGGAGGCTGTATTTACAGCCGTTATATAGCCCGTTGTTTCCAGAAATCCGAGATAGAGCTAGCCAGACACCAGATGTGCCTAGGCCTACCAGTTAGCAGTCCAGGTCCTACTAGGGCACCAGGTGCCAGTCATACCCCCCAAGGCGGGGCGCGACAATTCTGCATTGTACCCATTATTCCCACAAATTTCACACTAACTCGGAGCTTGCTGAACTGCATTAACCTGATCCTGTTGTTGGTTCATACTCAGTTTATTGAACTCAGTCATAATTTGATGCTGGAATGAAGCTAACTGTGCCGCCAAGGTATTCATACAGTCTACTTCTATCATCCCTGCTCCTTTTCCTTCCCCTCCTGATGATTCACTATGCCATTCTGGATTTCCCTATGCAATTCTATTCAACAGCGTGTAAAACTCATTATAAGTCTTCTCTAAGGCTTGCCCACCCGATGCAGAGTCTAGCAAATTTTTTTTATGTGGGTCCAGACTTTCTACAAAGGTATAAGCCAGCACGTCATTGGATTGCTGGTGATGGGGACAGTCTCTTAGTAATGACTTGAATCTCTCCCAAGCCAAATATATGTCTCATCAGGCCTCTGCTTGAAACTCAGTATTTCACTTCTCAATTTTGCAGTCTTGCCTGAAGGAAAGAATCTGATCAAGAACTTTTTCGCCAAATCATCCCAAGAAGTTATAGAGTTTGGTGGCTCAGCTTTCAACCACCTTTTGTCCTCTCCCAACAATGAAAATGGGAAGAGGGTACGTCGGATATAGTCTGTGGACACTCCGGTGGAGACGAAAGTGTCACTAATCTCTAAAAAGTTCAGTAGGTGCTGTTGCGGATCCTCATGTGCCATCCCAGTGAATTGACCACTAGAATGTAACAGCTGCACCATGTTCTGTTTCAATTCAAAGTTCCCTCCAGGTTCCGGTTTACGGATACCAATTCAAAGTCTTCCAGGTTCCGGTTTACGGATACTAGAGTTCACATTTGTCGCTTGTGGGATTTCCACTTCGCGAACTGGTCTGGCTGCCATTTCTTTCGGTGACAATTGTTCTTGTCCTGAGGGTGGTTGTTGTTGTACCTTTTCTTGAAGTCTTTTCAGCTTTTGCTCAAGAGCTACTCTCCCTCGAAATACTGACGCCTGCCTAAGCAAACGGTTCCACAAGCTCTCTATTCCTAGCCAGCTCGGCAAGACAACCTGTCACCTTCAATAAGTCAGAATAAGACCAAGTTTCTCAATATTAAGGAAATTTAAAATCAAACAAAATAGATAAATTCACTAAACTTCGCCGAGTCCCCGACAACGGCGCAAAAATTATTGAGATCAAGGTGAGCGCACACACAAGTGTACGTGGTCTTACAAGTAATACAGTGGCCCTCTTTAGAGCCGGATGTCGAACCCACAGGGACTGGACCACTCAACTAATTATCAAGTTCAAGTGTGATATTAACTTTCACAAGTGTTGATATAGACTTTTCGATAAAGTTTAATTAAGTCTAGAGTGGTCACAAAAATACTCGAAGACATTAAAGAAGCAACTAGAGCAAGGCCGGATAATCATGTGATACTACGCTGTGTAATGGATTAAGTATGGAATTATCAATTGTCATCTCACAGAATTACAATTGCATGTCTAAGTAGTCTTTCAGCCTCTAAACACGACAACTAGCCTCACAACTACATCGTTGAGCGGGGATGTGATATTCTATCAGGCAATTCAATTACGTGGATGTGGTTTGTGGGTTTATGCTCTTGATTAGGACTTTCGTACTCAAATCATTTAATCGAACTTAGCTTCACAAACTAATTTACTAGTGTGATGGATAATCTATGTTGTAGTCTAGCTCATCCCATTTTAGTAACAAAGCAAAATTAGGTATATTTTCTTATCCTAACCACGAATTATATTGTAAGATACAAACTTGCTCCCTACATTTCTTGTTCTTGCCTAGTTTACTTTCCTCAAGCTTTAAACTAGGGTGTAATGTGTGTGTTTATGCAGATCAACCAGGCAAAACAAATCCAAAGTTCAGAACGTAAGACAAAACAACAATTAATAACTTAAAACCAAAACAAAATCATGTATTCACAATCATACCATGTGGTTTCAACCCTAGAGGAAGGGTTCTAGCCACTCAAGTTCGTAAATTACAAGAAAACATTAATAAAGTAACATCTTACAAGAATTGGTAGAAGAGAAGATGAAATTTAATAACCCTAGGTGAGTTCTCCAACTTCTCCCTTCACTCTTGGTAGTTTTTCAGAAATAAATCGTGACAAAATATTTTTAGAGCTATGGACCTATTTATAGTAAATGAGAGGTGTCTAAAATTATTGCCGGTATGAAATAGCTCCGTGTCACGTTGAGGTTATCGCTTCCAATTTACCTCCATGACACGTAGGTAACGCGGATGCACATTGGAAAACACATAAAACCGTCGCCAAGCAGAAGCTGACCGCGTTGGCAGCGTGTCACACGGCTTGTGCAGCGCATTTGAGGGCGTGTCACGGCGCTTGTCGCACAGCCTGCCTGCCGCGGGAACGTTGCCAATGCACAGGTGGGCTGTTTCACGTGTCCCCTTGCCGACGTTCGCGTTTTACCTGATTCTATGCCTCCACTTCACCAACTCATGGATTAGTTCCTCAAATTCATTTTAAACCTACAAAACAAGAACTAATCATGTTGGTTAGTATATATATTCACATTTACATAAAATTACATGAGAATGTATATAAATAAGAGATAAACAAGACGAAACCAGTTATAAAGTATCAAAACTGCTGGAGACTGCACAACCACACGCAAGTGCATGTGGTCTTACAAGTAATACAGTGGCCCTTTAAGAGCCGGATGTTGAAATTACAGGGACTGAACTAATTCAGCTAATTATCAAGTTCAAGTGTGATATTAACTTTACAAGTGTTGAAATAGACTTTTTCGATAAAGTTTAATTAAGTCTAGGCGGTCACAGAAATACTAAAACATTCAAGAAGCAATTAGAGCTAAGGCCGGATAACCATGCGATACTACGCTGTGTAATGGTTTAAGTATGTGAATTATCAATTGTCGTCTCACATATTTAGAATTGTATGTTCATGGTCTTTCGAGCTCTAAACATGACAAACTAGCCTCACAACTACATTGCTGAGCGGGGATGATATTCTAGTTCGTGGCAATTCAATTACGTGGATGCGGTTTACGGGGTTTAGTGCCTTTGATGGGACTTTCAGATTCTCAAATCATTTAACTAACCTTAGCTTCACAACTACTTACGAGTGGTGATGGATAATTTAAGGTTGGTGTCTAGCTCATCCCGTTTTAGTAACCAAGCAAGGCGAAATTAGGTATATTTTCTTATCCTAACCAGAATTATATCGTAAGATACAAACTTGCTCCTACATTCTTTTTGTTCTGCCTAGGTTTACTTTCTCAAGCTTTAACCTAGGTGTAATGTGTGTGTTTTCATGGTGATCAATCATAAAAACAACCATAATTAAGAACGTAATACAAAACAACAATTAATAACTTAAAACCAAAATAAAATCATGTATTCAAAATCATACCATGTGGTTTCAACCCTAGAGGAAGGGTTCTAGCCACTCAAGTTCGTATAATTACAAGAAACATAATTAAAGTAACATACTTACAAGAATTGGTAGAAGAGAAGATGAAATTTAATAACCCTAGGTGAGTTCTCCAACTTCTCCCTTCAGTCCTTGGTAGTTTTTCATAAATAAATCGTGACAAAATGTTTTTAGGAGCTAAGGAACCTATTTATAGTAAATGAGAGGTTTATAAAATTATGCCCGATGAAATAGCTCCGTGTCACGGAGGTTATCGTGACAAATTTACTCCGTGACACGGAGGAATCGTGATGCACACTGGAGAACACATAAGACCATTGCCAGGAAGAAGCTGGACTGCATTGGTGAAGTGTGTCACGCTGCTTGTGCAAATACTGCTTGAGGGCGTGTCACGAATTGTCGCAGCCTACCTGCCATGGCACATTGCCACGCAATGCGGGCTGTTTCCGTGTCCCCTTGCCGACGTTCATGTTTTATTTTCAATTCTATTCCTCCACTTCACCAAATCATGGATTAGTTCCTCAAATTCCTTTTAAAAACCTACAAAACAAGAACTAATCATGTTGGTTAGTATATATCTTCACATTTATATAAAATTATGCCATGATAATGTATATAAATAAGTAGATAAACAAGACAAAAACTAAGTTATAAAGTATCACTTGGGCATGCCATTTTTTCCAAGATCATTAGACACCTCCCTTTCAATTCCTTGACCCTGTTGTCGGTTGATTCCACTTTCTTGAGGACTCTGCTAACATCTCTAAATTTTCAGCTACCTACATCGCTCACACCTGGCTGACTTTTTGGCGTTCTCCTCTTTGGAGGGGGAACATATGGGCGTGAACTTTGGTGGTAATGGTCTCCCCTCGATTTTGCTCTCTATTGTCCCATCTACATTTCTTCAGGCAATCCCTGTGCATCATGGATTCTCCAACCTAGGTTCTCTTCCCTTGGATGCTAAGGACCTTGATTTGTCCCTTAAAACCCAGGTCGAGAACCTCCATCTGATTTCCATGTATTGGCATTCCTCATCATACCTTTGATGGTGACGATTCTCCTCCAATTACAATGACCTTGAATACCTACAACATTAACAACCTTGGGCACTGCCCCCATCAAATGTTTCAATATCATTAGTTCCTAGCTATGTCATCATTTCTAGCAAGATTTTCTTAATGCGCCTTAATCTTTTTTCCTAATTCATCAGTACCAGTACCAGAGTTAATGTCATGTGTAGATACATTTGTCTCTCTCGTATGCCAAGCCCTATTTGTTTTTGTCATTCAATCTAAGAGGGCTTTAGCCAACCTATATGTTTGATCCATAATGGACCCTTCAGCTAAATTACTGACGACGGATTTATTGATGAGCCGAGTTCGCAGAAAACTTTGAAGAAGTACTCCATCGTGGAGACCATGGCTGGGAAAAAGAGAAACCTCTTTTGAACCGTAGCCATGCTTCATGCAATGGTTCTCCAGATCTTTCCAGTTTGTGATGTCATCCCTCAGTTGCAACATTTTTAATGGAGGGAAGAAACGATCCAAAAAGGCTTCAATTAATTCTTCTTTCCAAGATGTAATACAACCAGGGAGGCAGTTCCTCTAACCACATCTTCACCTATCCTGTTAGGAAAATGAAAGAGCCATAAACTGATAGAATCTTGACTATGTTTGTGTCGAAAGGCTAGAATATCACCAAGAAATTCCTCAGGTGACGATTTGTGTCCTCACATGGTTTTCTCCAAAATAGTCCTTTCATTTGCAGCAAATGTAGCATTGTACTTATGACATGGAATACGACATTCCCTACTATAGGCAGTAGGCGAATGGCTCCGCCACTTTGGGCATCACCGGATTATCTCTCATGCTCCATATTACCCTCTACTAAGCTATTCCCCGCCAGAATGATGACTCATATGACTTTATTCTAACAAGAATATCAAACTTGATGTCAACACCTATGATGCACTAATTCTAAATTAACAATCAACACAAGAGAATATGCTAGTCCCAGGAAACGGCGCCATATTTTTGGATAATTTTCAAAATATACTCTACGTTACAAAAGAGCATACATAGTCGTTGTATCAAAATAAATATCCTGATGGATGTCGGGTTTGAATCCCATAGGGACTAGTGAATGATATGCACGAGTGTCGTTTGGAAAATTGGAATTTAGATCATACCACTTGAAACTAACAAGGAAATAAACATTTTGAGGAGATTGGAGATTTACAATAGAGTATAAATTCTAATTTGACTAATTAATATAGCAAAATGACCAAGGTTGTTAATGATAATGTGAAAGACTAGAGGTGTGGTGTAGATGATATAATAACTAGATAGGAACATGTTAGGTCATCTTATGAGTTCAAGTTGTGTAGATAACCTTGGGCAAGTGGGAATTTGATGTTTTCAACTCCTCATAAATACCTGTTGCTAGAGTTCTTTCAAACTACAGACATAATTAAATCAACCCAATTAGATTTTGATTAATAGCTGCACTGATTTCTAGCTATTAGTTATTAATTAAGAGTGAGAATGTGATTTTGGCTATTTCCAACCCATTTTCACAACCTCACATCCATGTACACCATTAAATTCTTCCCAATACTCAATTCTTATTTTTCAAGGGTAACTGCGGTAGTTCAATTAGGACCCACATCATAATCATGGATCTTCAATTATAGATTGAAGAGAATTTAACAGATTTGTACTAATTAAACAATATTGAGATTACTCTAGGAATACCCCATCTAATGAAGCATTCATCACCACATACCTATAGTTAATGATTTAGCTACTTATAGTTAAGAAATTCAAAAGCACATTTAACAATAAAATCATTGAATTCACAATAGAGTAGAAAAATCAAATTCAACAATAAGTTTCAATAATGGTATACCTTTCTATGAGGAAGAAGAAGAAGAAAATAAAACAACTTTACAATTTCCACCAATAGAATTCTTATTTTCTTTTTCTAAAAGAGGATGTTCTCAAAAAAGTTAAAAGTTCAGATCTGATGTGGGTGAATAGTACTTCTCTCTCTAGAAGAGGACGAAAAGTAAGCGCATATCCAACTCCCTTGGTGCTAGACATTTTTACCCCCGATTATGCTCCCGGCACTTGCAAAAGTACCAACGATTCACTAGTTACATTCCGCGAGTCGCCCGCTATAATTAACTGCGCCTTCAGTGAGTCTGCGCTTCGAAGCGATTCCTTTGGCTTTTTTCCAGTATCCGTACTCATGCGCCACTCGATCCTTTCTCTTCAATCTAGCAAATTCAGGTGTCATTCAGTGAATTGATCGGCAATTCACCGGATAAAGTTCACATTCGTCGGTTGCTGTATTTCCCAGAGGCAGTGTTCATCAGCTTTTGACCGGTGTTTCACCGGTCTTCTTCGGTGGAGCACCAATTTCTCATCTGATTCCTTCTTCTTTTTACCACATTTCTTGCTATTTTCTTCATATTATATATTCAGCCACAACAAAGGCAAAAAGGACATAAAATCCACATAAACAAGTTGAAAACTAGGCAAGAACTCAGGCTTAAGAGCCTATTAAGTTGGTAAATTACCAACTCATCTAAACACTATCAAAGTACCTATAAAATAAAATAAATCTATTATAGTAAACAAAAATCCTATAGAAATAAAGTCCATAAAATAGCAAACAACTAGAAATATCTAGTGTTTTTCCTTGCTGTGATGCATTATTCGGGAAATGATTTGAATAGTTTTCATCTCAATCTAAAATGAGAATAAATATATTGTATCTCACTGTTCGAAATGAAAATTAGATTGGAACATTCAATCAAGAAAATCCCATACTAAATGAGTCATACTCTCGCTAATGTAGCTAGAATATAAATGTGAACAAAATAATGAAACAAACATAGAGGAGAACAAAATCATATACGTATAAAGCAAAGCTGTAAAGAGATAAAAATAAATAAATAAGAAGGTTATTTATTTCATATTTGATGAAGTTGAAATATTTTGAGAAACTGATTGAAAATGTAAATAGTTATGTTTCATCAAGGATTCTATTCAGCTTTTGTATACTACAAACCTACTCCTTCTTTGGACCCGTTCCACCCAATCCCTCTCCCTCCCCAACCACTTCATCAATTTCTCTTCTTTCTTTTTTCTTGATTTGATTTTGTATAATTAATCAGTTTTTGAATTTTTCCTTGAAGAATGGTTCAATTATCAGGATGCCCCTATCGCAAATAGGATCGACTATCAATTTTGATAAAAGTGGAAAGAGGGGAATAATTATTAAGTGGTGATTTTTCATTTTATCAACTATCACGCAGTAAAGTTCCAAAATAATGTTTGACCAAGTATCTTGCTTGCTTTTATTTTTCTGTCCTACTATGATTAACTCAATGTTTTCCATTCTTTTCTCTAAACGTAAATTCCAATCTCAAGACAAGACTTTGTGAAAGTCAATGGAAAAGTGGTCAGAGAAAAAGGAAAAAGATTCATCAAAATCTTCATGTTTGACCAAATATTCTACCAAGTTCAATATTAAAAGTGAAAAATAACAAATCAAGAAAGCCATTCGTAGCTGTCACGCCCCCGCCCTGGGGGTATGACTGGCATGGTGCCCTAGAAGGACCTGAACCTCAACTGGTGGGTCTAGGCACATCTGCGCCCGACTAGCTCTATCTCGGTTCCAAAAACAAAGGGCATATAACGGCTATAAACACAAATCCACCAGTTGGGCCTATAGCCACCTGTACCTGTAATAACAGCTAACCAGAAACATACTCATAATCAGGAACCTATGTACACCGACAAGCATACCATGTTGTCTAGTCTTCCGAGACTCAACAAGGAGATACTGAAAGCTACATGACCGCAAGGTCACCACTACAGCCAAGCTACGGCCCCAAACGGCCAATCATAAAAACAGAAATTCTAAATGGCTATACAACTGCACGGCCTCATGACCGGCTCAACTGACCACAGAGATATATATATAATCTGCAAGCCTCTATGAGTGCAACAATAGAAATGACTGATGCAGTGGCCACGACCTACCCATACCGTACATCAAAAGGAAAAGAGCTACACCTCTGGAAATCAAACTCCATGACAGGAGCTGATGACTCAATAGCTGGCTGGAATCACGAGTGGATCGCCTCCTCGTCTATGAGCACCTTCCGCAGGCAGCAATGTAGCGCCCCACTGGGCGTCGTACTGGCCGGTACTAAGTATGCAAAGCAACTGGAAGAAGATAACTGAAACAACTGGAATATAGATAGAATAACTAGCAAATCTGTATGGCAGGAGACAACTGAATCTGAAAAAGCTGGTATGAACTGAATCATGCTTTCTGTACTGATAAGGCGGAGGCGCACCTGTAGACGCGACGGCCTGCTGTCTAGTAGCTAGTATATAGAACATAAATAGATATACAAGTAGCAAGCAAGAGCCAATACCAACCCCCATAAGCTGGATGGCACCAAGCAAGCAAACAATCTACAGACCCCTACCCGGGTCAAAACCATCCAAAAATAAGTCACTCCACCTCATCTGCTTACTGAGCCTCAATGGGCCCCCTACCCCGGGCTCAGCCTCAGCCTCCGATATAAGTAACTGCGTCTGAGTCCGGAGGACTCCTGTACAGTGTCTGCAATATAGGGTCCGGTTTCCTAATCCCCACTGTGGCTACTCGAAACAGGTCGTACCTGCTCCTGAACAAGCCGGGCAGGAAGACAACTGTAATGATAATCAGACTGCTATGGGGAAAGCTTCATCCCATCTTCGTCCAAACTGGGGACGGCATTCCACCCTCGGAGTGACGTAAACCTAACTCGCCAGGGCTGGCCACTGATTACTAACTCAGCTGCAGGACGCTCAATAAGGGGCCTCACTCCACATCAAGTCTCAAATAACAAATAGCATATATAAATAGCAAGCATGTTTAACCGAAAAGACTATCTAAAATCTGATTTCTTATTTCGATCTCTTTTCTATTCTATACTGATTCTTTACTTAATTATAATTGATTTAAATCTTCTTTTAACTGCTTACAATCTCGTAGCCAGGAC
The DNA here is from genome assembly GCA_018107945.1 of Datura stramonium. Classification (NCBI taxonomy): domain Eukaryota; kingdom Viridiplantae; phylum Streptophyta; class Magnoliopsida; order Solanales; family Solanaceae; genus Datura; species Datura stramonium. Next base: position 37,859 of record JACEIK010009819.1, on the reverse strand, counting down.
ACTATCTGTCCGATTGGCTAATCTCGTAGCCAATGTCTCTGTCTGTCTGAGTGGCTAATCTGTAGCCATAAAACTGTCTGAATGGATAGTCTGTAGCCATACTGTGTGTCTATCTGATTTTACTTTACCAACTTTTGTTCTAAAATCTATTTCTTTATTCTAACACATGCTTGCTAATCATACACAGGCTATACTTGAATCTGGAATGCTAACTGCCCTTTGCTATGCTTTACTAACTTTCGGACCGAAAATGCATATGACAACGCAAAACCGTGATTTACTAAACTTACTCAATACTCAACATTCAACTCTGAGAACTCAAATACGGAGTTTACTATGATTTATATGGATAAAACTGCTAACTTGCCGAAGAAACTACTTCACATACCTTAACCTCGAGTTATCCGACTGTCGGACGAGGCCTTACCAAGACTCCCGCTATTTCTCCCAACTGCATTCATATACACGTCAATTAGTGCTAAATACAACTCTATTCTGAAGGACGACGTCACTTTCGATATAATTATCGTCTAAACTTAGGCTTATCGAAAAGACGGTCGAAAACTTGCAATTTTTTCATCAATCTAGAAGGGAGAAGTATTCACTTCACAGCTGTGGAGCACATAGACACCAGGTTTGGAGCAATTTCTACTTACCTTAGTCCGGTAACTCGACGATTTGTCGGCCGTATTTCGCGAAACAAAATCCGTAAAAATGCTCCTGCTGCTAAATACCTCGGTACCGAGGTTAATTTGAGTTTAGACTACGTTTGGCAAACGTAATCAAACGATAATATAAATCTCCTCTTCGTACCCTCGTTTTCTATGTTTTCTGGAAATTAATATAAGATATAATCATCACAAACCGAAGTGGGGGCTTTATATACTTTAATCCTAGACAGGCCTAACGTGTCACGAGCCAACGCGGTGGCCCTCCGTGACACGGTGCCATCAAGGAGGGGCTCTACCCCGGCGCCTTCCGTGGTGGTTCAACGATTTACGTCCGATCTTTCCGGGCCTTTTCCTAGCAATATGGCTTCCAAATATGCTTAAATAACGTGCGAATAGGCCATCTATATGCCGGGAATATTAATGGGGTGTAACATTTCCCCTTAAGAACATTCGGGCCGAATGAAAAACTCTGCCATCTAGAGGACTTCTCAACTTATCTCAACTTACTATTTAAGAAAATTTTGGCAGAGTTTCCCTGTAATATGGACTATCCCGAAAAGCCTGAAACGCAGAAAGTCCAATACAGGTACTCCACACAATACTATAAAGTTCACTGACAATAAACAACAATCTTTCTCATTTCAGATACATATACAACTATAAGGTGCTGCATAAATAATAATACGGGACATACCTATCGCCTGACTAGACTAACAAGTGAGGATATCTAGCTTTCATATCTTCCTCAGCCTCTCCCACGTTATTTCCTCTCGGTTCCTGTTACATATAATACCTTGACAGACGCAATATCTTTAGTTCTCAATCTGCGAATCTGTTTGTCTGGGATAGCTACTGGAACCTCTTCGTAGGCCAGCTCTTCTCAGAACCTGATATCCCGACCGATCGCCTCTTGACGGGTCTCCTAAGCATTTCCTTAGCATGGATATACATGAAAGACTGATGAACAGATTCTAATTCTGGAGGCAAGTTCAACTCATACGCCACTTGACCTATTCTTTGCGAATTTGATATGGCCCAACAAATCTTGGATCGAGCTTACCTTTCTTGCCGAATCTCATCACCCTTTCATAGGAGACACTTTCAAAATACCCAGTCATTCACATCGAACTCCAGTTCCTGCGCCATACGTTCCATATGATTTCTGGCGACTCTGTGCAGTCAATAAGGCTCTCTGATAAGCTTTACTTTCCTTCACTGCTGAACAATGTCTCGGCCCAATCAACGCTGATTCTATTTCAAAACCGTACTCAACTAGCGATCTGCATTTTCGCCTGCAATGCCTCAAAGGGCCATATTCGAATAGCTGAGTGATAGCTGTTGTTATAAGCAAACTTGATTAAGGGCAAATGCTCATCCCAGCTACCACCGATATCTAGCACACGTCAGTAACATATTCGATCGTCCAATGGTGCGTTCAGCTCCGTCCATCCGTCTGAGGGTGGAATGCGGTACTCAAATTAATCTGTGTACCCAGACCTCTCTGAAACGACTGCCAAAATCTAGCCGTAAACTATGCTCCTCTGTCTGAAATAATGGATACTGGTACTCCGTGCACTCCGACGGTTTTCGAATATACAACTCAGCATAATCTTTGGCCGAGAAGGTAGTTCTTACCGCAGGAAATGAGCTGATTTGGTCAATCTATCAACTATCACCCATATAGAATCACATCTATGTCTGGTACGGGGTTATCCTACTACAAAATCCATATTTACTGCATCCCATATCCAGAGAGGCACAGCTATGTCCTGAGCAACCTGCCTCGTTCGATGTTCTCGTTTCCACCAAGGGTGCCAGGACACTAGGCTACAAATTCAGCACTTCTTTTCATACCTGGCCACCAGTAGTTCCTTGATATCATGGTACATTTTGGTCGTGCCGGGGTGGAGAGACACGGGCGCAATGTACCTCATTCATAATCTGCTGTCGGAGGCTCGAAACATCTCCGGAATACATAGGCGGCCTTTGCATAACAACACTTCATCCTCAGTTATCTTGTACCCAGCACTTTACCTTGCGGGATATAATCTTTAAGCTGGATCAGGTCAGGATCCTCATATTGCCAGTTCTCTTTACCCACAACTATGACTACGCTTGCGGTGTTCACCACGCTCCGTTGTCCTTCATCTCTGCGACATGAATGGCTAAATTAATCAATAGGTATTTCGACCACCTCGTTGCTCAGGTTGCAAATACGCCCAACTCCTAATAAATTTATCGCCATGACATTTGCTGCTATTCATTGCATCTTTCTTGACTGACACAACATATTCATACTTAGAGAACTTGGCATACAATTGGGCGGTCGTACCGGCTTCTCATGCCGGAGAAACCGACAGATAATTTGCCGGTATAGCTAGAGCTTCTCTGGTCTCCTGACCGCATACTAAGGCTATTTGTTGCTGGAGAATCAAATGAACGTCTACGCACCTTGTGCCTTTATCTGATCAGAGGACTCGATATTGATCATGATCTCTAATAATCTGGCCGCATAACCTGAATAACTGAATAGCTGGCTTGAATGACCCGAATGTGGCAGTAGTCTAACAATGCTCTAACGCCTTACTCAAGTACTTATAATTCATGCCTAACTGCAGACTTGTGGGCATCTAACCGCTGGTTATTTTGCTTGAACCACCGTAAGGCTGGGCTTAATCGCATTTACTCCCAAGCGATCAATCTCTGGATCTTCACGGGGAGTCTACTGATCTCCTGGTCTTAGTAAACACTGTGCTAGCAGAGTACTACAAATTTCTTACGCCTTGTGCGTATCCACTTGGATTTATACTACTGTTAAGAGAAATTCTTGTCTTATGAGTCATTCAGAAGAATGGTCTTCTGCTAGGGCTTTTGTATCTGAATATCTTACGAGAACCAGCTGAAGTACTAGTCTGTCACTGACTACTGAGTGTGCCCCTTTCTTGGGGTACCCATGGACATTTTGCTCAAGATGGCTATTTACTTTGGCGGGTGTTTCTAATGAATAACTCGCTAGTTGACTAAGGCCGACTCACCACAAGACTGGAAAATAATGTATGGCCACAATATACTGGGACAATTATTTTGGTAATCACTAACCTCTGGAAGTACTTATTGTTTCCTCAATTCTAGTTCTGCACATGTGATAATGTTACTTGATCTTTAGGGATACTTCCTGCTAACAGGCTGCTGTCGTTACACCGCCTAACTGTGCCCTTATTATCTAGCCATCTGATTCAGTTATTAACTCCTGTAAGCTTCTAGAGCCTAGATCTGGCAACAATCGTGGTAAGTTTGTTAACTTACGAATTGCAGAACTGGTGATATAGTTTCTTGCGGCTTCATACGTAATTACACTTAACCTGCCCCTCTCTCTCTCCTCTTCTCTTTTTCTTCTCTTTTTTTGGAAAGAGTGTCCTGCAGTGCAATCTGCATATACCTAGAACTAATCAGATTCTGGGTGATTGTAACCCCTACAAGCAGCTGCTCACAAATATATTTCCATTATTCAGAGTTAATAACTACGTATGATATATGCCGAACTCGTAGCGATACACAATTTCCGATATGCTTTTGCTGAATTCATACTGTACATGATACACCGCTTCTACGGTCTATTGATATCTCGTGACCTTTTCTTATTATTTCATGGATTTTCATCCCCTTCTGAAAGCAATGGCAACATATATACTAGTTATTGTCTTTGTTGTTGTACTCCGCCACTCAAAAATGGCCAGTTACCATTTGAACTAGGGCCCTACTTGGTTATATTGAGAGCCCAATGACTGTTCTCAAGGGCTCATCTCTAGGCCACTAGATGGAGTCTCTGTCTCGGTAGTTTCTTAGCCTCTCCATAAGCGGACATATATCGGCATTCTGAACTGTAATCTTACCGTCTTCACCGTTAGCCTGAGACTTAGTCCTTAATACATGATACTCTATCAATCTGGGGTAATTTAATTTCCTCACAAAATCTGGTATTCCTGCTTTCTTCCTTATCTTGCTTTAAACTGAGCTCTGGGGTTCAAGGTACCTGCTTGTCATTGCTAATAAGATTACCGATCGTGCCTCACCCTATACTTCCGGCTTATGAGTCAGCCCATCTGATTCATATGACCTCTATCTTTGATGTCAGCTAAACTGGATCATAACCATAATATTACAGGTATGTCTTGCTGTCTGTTAGCATATATGGCTGATCGGCCATTTTCTGACTCGAACTTGACTCATTAATAGGCATTCATCACTCGATGTGTCTTTTACCTCGCTGTAAGCTAGCAGTCTTACTTTCTTCGGCTTATTACCATGAGGGCCTGCACAACTTACATAATCACAGGGGCTTTTTATGCTTTCTATTACTACATTAGGATCAATCAGCCTATCTTTACTTACTGCTTGATCGTGGGGAAACCTCAAATTCTCTAATTCTTATGCCTTTACTATACGCTGGAATCAAAATCAAAAGGTAGGAATAGCCCCTTTCTTATTGCAACAAATAGAAACATATAACCGTACTAATATCTCGAAAAGATGGATATGGGAATCCTTACTTCCTCTCTTTCATACCATCTGATAGTCTGATATTGTCTGTAATCTTAATCAAATCTTATATATCTAATAAGTGTCATCTCGTATATACATTATACTGACTTCCTATTTCTGACGTTATCAACGTATACGGGGAATAGTACCGATAAAGGTATCATGGGTCGGGAGGTCTCGGTACCTCCTGCTGCTGTAATTATCTTGTAACTGGTTGATGCCCTTCTTCTGTTGCTATATCTGATCTTCTGCCTGTGATAGGGTATTGCTGATCTGTGTTTGTATCTGTAATCAAAGGAATACGATAAAAGTTTTGTAGGGACTCAAACCCTATACTGTACCGTTCTATAATGACCGACCGAGAAAGAAGAGTAACCATCCTATCATGCCTTGCAGCCTCCCTGCCTATAGTAAGGTGGTGCACAACACATCCATAGATTAGATTCTACTTAGCACGGCTTGTAGACTCTGGGACACGACCTGCTCTACTACCAAGTTTGTCACGCCTTGCCTTGGGGGCATGGATCACCCAGGCCCTAGAAGGACCTGAATAACTAACCGGGTGGGCCTAGGCACATTTGGTGCCTGGCTTGCTCTATCTCGGGGCTCCTGGGAAACAAAGGTTATGGTAACATTGTAAACACAGCCTCCGGCCAGTTGGGCCTATAGCCACCGCACTGTATTAACAAATGCAACTGCAAACATACTTCATAATCGTGAACTCATGCGGGCCGACAAGGCCACCATGTCTAGTCTTCCGAGACTCAACAAGGAGATACGAGTGCCGCGACCGGCAAGGTCACCACTACTGTTTCAAGCTACGGCCCCAAATGGCCAATCATAAAAACAAAATACTAAACGTATATACAACCGCACGGCCTCACACGACCGGCTCAACTGACCACAGGGAGATAGTATATACAATCTGCAAGCCTCTATGAGTAACAACAGGAAATGTTCGGGACAGGGCCCCGACCTACCCATACTGAGCATCAAAAGGGCAGAGTTAGCACTCTCTGGAAATCAAAACCTTGATATTGTGAGCTGATGACTCAATAGCTGGCTGGAATCACGAGGGATCGCCTCCGGTTCATGAGTACCTGCAGGCAGTACGTAGCGCCTGATTGGGCGTCAGTACTGCAGGTAATTATATGCAAAGAAACTGAAATAATATAACTGAAACAATCAATATAGATAGCATAACTAGAAAATCTGTATGAAAGAGATAACTGAATCTGAAAAAGTTAGTAAGAACTGAATCATGCTTTCTGTACTGATAAGGCGGAGGCGTACCTGTAGACGTGACGGCCTGCTGTCTAGTAGCTAGTATATAGCACATAAATAGATACAAGTAGCAAGCAAGAGCCAATACCAACCCCCATAAGCCGGATGGTTCCAAGAAAGCAAACAATCTATATACTCCCCACCGGGCTGCAAAACCATCCAAAAAATAAGTAAGTCACCCACTCATCTAAAATTCAGAGCTCCCTACCGGCCCCCTGGGTCTCCAGCTCGGGCCTCGCCGACATAAGTAACCGTGTCTGAGTCCGGAGGACTTCAGACAAAGGTCTGGCAACAGATAGGGTCTGCTCCTCTGGAACTCTCAACAGGGCTAATGAAACAGAGGAAGGTACCTGCTCCCGGAACAAGTCAACAGGAGACAACTGTAATGCTGACTGACTGCGTGGGGAAAGTCATTCCCATCTTCGTCCAAACCTGGGACGACATGCCACCCCTCGGAGTGATCGTAAACTCCACCCGCTCAGTAGGCGACACACGACACAACCAGGGCAGGTGAGGACGCTCAATAAGGTGCTCTCACGACACATCAAGTCTCAACAACAAATAGAACATATAAATAGGAAGCATGTTTAACTGGAAAAGACTATCTCAAATCTGGAGCTTCTTATTCCGATCTCTTTCTATTGTATACTGATTCTTTACTGATTATACTGATTCTGAAATCTTTATTTAACTATTTGGCTAATATGTAGCCAGGACACTATCTGTCTGATTGGCTAATTTGTAGCCAATGTCTCGTCTGTCTGAGTGGCTAACTGTGTTACAAAACCTGCCCGAATGGCTCGTCTGTAGCCATAATACTGTCTCGGCTCATCTGATTTTACTTTACCAACTTTTATTCCTAAAATCTGCTTCTTTTTATTCTACAACATGCTTGCTAATCATACAATAGGCTATACTGAATCTGAATGCTAACTCGCCCCTTTGGCGTATGCTTTACTAACTTTCGGACTGAGTACGATATGACAACGCAAACCAGATTTACTAAACTTACTCAATACTCAACATTCAACTCCGAGAACTCTAATACGGAGTTTACTATGATTTATACGGCTAAAGCTGCTAACTTGCCGAAGAAACTACTTCACATACCTTAACCTCGAGTTATCCGACTGTCGGACGAGGCTTGGGTCAGTACCGCCATTTCTCCCAATACTCCATATACATGTCAATTAGTGCTAAATACAACTCTATTCCCTGGCGACTCCACGTCACTTTCATATAATTATAGCTCCAAACTTAGGCTTATCGAAAAAAGGTCGAAAACTTGCTATTTTTCAGAATTCTAGAAGGGAGAAGTATTCACTTCACAGCTAGGAGCACATTAACACTAGTTTGGAGCAATTCTACTTACCTTAGTTCGGCAGCTCGATGATTTGTCGACCGTATTTCGCGAAACAAAATCCGTAAGAATGCTCCCTGCTGCTAAATACCCTCGGTACCTGAGGTTAATTTGAGTTTAGACTACGTTTGGCAGCGTAATCAAATGATAATATAAATCTCCTCTTCGTCCTCTCTGTTTTCTACGTTTTCTGAAATTAATATAAGTATATATCATCACAAACCGAAGTGGGGGCTTTATATACTTGGGCCTGGACAGGCCAAATGTGTCACGGAGCCAACGCGGTGGCCCCTCCTCCGTGACACGGCATCGTCGCGGGAGGGCTTTCGCCCGGCGCCTTCCGCGGTGGTTCGACAGGTTTTACGTCCGATCTTTTCCCGGGCCTTTTCCTAGCATGTATGGCTTCCAAATATGCTTAAACAACGTGCGAATAGGCCATTTAGATGCCGGGAATCTTACAGGGTGTAACACTTATCAATTATTCTAATTATATTATCAAGGTTGATATCAAATGCATAAAGAGAAAACACTCTCATGCATCTCAAACGATTCAAGTTATGAAATTTAAAATTCATGTCACAGGAGAATAACAATAAAAAAAGGACTAGTAGTTTGAGAAAGCAAAGAACAATTGTAACAACCCGTATATCATTATGAGAGGAGGAGCTTAACACACCTTTAACCTGGCCTAGAAATGTGGGTACAAAGGTGTCATTGTGAGATATGGTAAAATGGTTGATGTTGGGGAGCTATTCGTTATGGGGAATGCTGTGGCACCGGAATTCCCACCGCAGTGAGATCGTGGTAATGGTCGGAGTTCCGTCGTGACGTATCGGGAGAGAAACCACTAGATCCACTATAGCAGCATCCTGACCGCCATAGCGGGTCCGCTACAGCAAATGATGGAAATCAGAAAGTGGGTTTAAGTGGAATTCTCAGGGTTATACCCTATTATTTCAAAAGGATGAGATCCCAACCGAAGGCGATTTTTCCTGCAGTTGATTTTCCTTCAAAGTAAGATACTCGACTTGCTACCTCTATAGCTGATTACATAAACATTTAGAAATCAAGGACCCCTAATGGTGTTTTTTCTAGCAAAGAAAACCCTAGGCTGGTAGAACTAGAGTTGAATCATGGGGTACTAATGGGGATTGATTTTAAGTTTAAAAAGAGAGTAATGATCATTCCCCAATGCATAGTTCTTATAGAACATGGTTCATGAGATAGAGACATGGAACTAGGTGAAATTCTGGATTTCCTCTTAAAATTGCCTTAAACATGGTAAGATTTTCCAAGACCCTTGTGTTGGTAATAGATTATTGAGTTGTGTTAAATTCTTGTTTTAGTCTTTATGTGTTCAGAAGCATTGAGGAAGGGCAAGACTCCAGTAGAGTGATTATCATTCAAACCCTCCCAAGTCGAGGTAGGTTATGATTTAGAAGGAGTTAGACTCTATATAATGACATGTATGTATATGGAATGGTAATATGTTGGATTGGTCCTCAAACATTGGTTGTTGTAATGATTTCCTTGTTTGATTATATTTCTGAAGTGAATTTGATATGATGTTATTTTGATGAGATGTACAATTAATGTTTGATTGTTATATATTACTTTTCTTATTGTCATAAAATGAATGATGCATTGTTAGATAATTGAGTTGAGAAGATATACAAGATCTCCTAAAAAGTCATAACAAAAGACATACTGATTCTATGAGATTGAATATGGACAATATGAATATCCTGAGATGAGTGGCTCCATATCTGAGAGGCATCAAGACAAGGTAAGTGGGAGCGGGTACCATGCCGATATAGTACATAAATTTCTAGAGTCCCCTTGCAGGTCATAACTGGTAGGGCATGGTCAAGACCCTCTAGCATGTGTGTATACCGAGGTTCAGTGGCTGAGTATTCATGCTGATGTGTCAGAGGTGTGTGACTGGTATGTCACCATCCATTGTGCTTTTTTATGTAGTGTAAGAATTTGATAATGGAACTGAGTATGTGTACTTGATTGAACTAAATTATGTCATGTGATACTGTCTGATTTGCTGAATTATTGTAATGATTTGGTGGATGGAACCTTTAGAGATAACTGACTATTGTGTTGTGCAACCCTAAAAAATGACTTAGTCCAGACTCCTATGGTTACGTGGTATTTTTTTATATTGATTAATGTAATATCATGCATATATATATCTGACTGAATATGATAATGTGTGAGCTAAAGAGTCAGTGACATGATTATGGCGCAGCTAAGTCGAGCTACAGCCCAGGGTAGTACTGCTATAGCGGGACTTGTTTTTCTATGGCGAGACCGTGACAGCAGTTAGATGACCGGGCTGCGCTGATGACCTAATCCAAATAGTAGACTATCCTTACAGAATTGATTTCCCGAAATGAGTATTGTTATGTATGAATTATGTCTTAGGTGGTTTCATATTGCTGCTTTCTATGCTTATGTGTATTATGTAAGGTTGGCCAATGATGCCTACTAGTATTGTGTTTGTACTGATGCTACTCTTACTCTTCTTTTCTGAGTGCAGAATTTGATATAGGAAGCTCTTCTCTAGCACTCACCTTTAGAGAAGCAACAAATTATCCAAAAGGTGAGCGAAGCAAATCAGGCAATTCCACTGTCCTCCAAAGATGTCTTTTTGGTCTAGAAATTATATTTTTACTTTTGTTTGTTTTTGATTTTCTTCTTTGACAGTCTTAGCTATACCTCTAAAAGTGCAATGACAATCAGGTTCTAGGAGTGTTACCATTGATTTAGTTTCTTGGATTTTCTTAATTTATATGTGATTGACAATTTACTATCAAAAGGTGTTTTACTCATCTTGAGTTTGGTTTTGGGAAATAGTTGGGAATGGTTGGTTTTCCCATCGGGGTTAGTGGGTGCCAATCACGCACTATTTGGGTCACATGTGTTGGTATCATGCTTTAGGTTTGTTGATCTCATTTCACTAAGATGGGTCTAGTAGAGTCTGCAGTGATCGGTGTGAGATGTCTGCACTTATCTTTGAGAGGCTACAGGACTTTAAAAAAACTTCCTTTTTCTTTCTTTTTCTCTATGCTGCATTACTTGATTCCAATTAGTATTTGGTGATACAAATTGATATAAATAATTGTCCTTTATTTCTTCGCAGATGGTGAGAACACGTGCACGTGGAAACAGAGAGGGAGCGCCCAGCTAGCAGCAGCAACTACGTACTCCGCAGCAGAGGACGGGGCCGAGGTCGCGGGCGGAGGCCTACTACTGTCAAAGGAGGCCAACACTTCGCTCTAGTTTGAGAGGTCTACATCTCCTGTACCACCGACAATCTAAGAGAGGGTGGCTGTGGAGGTGGAGGTCCTGACTCAGGGAGAGGCGCAGCTGCTCCAGCATCCTCCAAGGCCCTGACTTAGTTCTTAACCTTCTAAGTGGCCTCTAGGTAATGGGAAACTCCAAAGGACTCTGTAGGGTAGAAGTGAGGGATACAACATGCAACTATTGTGGATCCTCGCATTGATGATATGTTAGAAGCGGTGATGTTTCCGAAGTCGGTGGTTGGGTAGTAATGACAGGGGAGGAACATGACTAGTTCAGAGGTTCACCAAAATGAAGCCTCCCACTTATAATACAAGATATTTAAGGCTGAGGATGCTACAAATTTATTGATTTTCATGAGAGGCTCAATAACATGGGGGCAGTGGAAAGTGATGGGGTGGAGTTTGTCACCTCTAGCGTAGGGGATGCTAAGCTCTGGTTGAGGGGTTTTGTGGAGTGCAGATCGGTAGGGTCACCAACATTGACCTGGACCTAATTTTACTCCTGTAACCTTTAGAGCAGTATGTACCCCGTACCCTAAGAGATAGGAGGCCCGACGAGTTCACTACTATTGAGTAGAAAACCTCTTATGTTGCAGAATATGAGGCCCGGCTCTGCCTACTATGTGGGTATGCTCTGCCCTTACTACCCATAAAGGAAGAGAGGATCAGGAATTTTGTTAAAGGATTGAACGTGATTCTCCAGTTGTCAGCCCTTCAGATGGTCTGCACAGGTAAGACCTTTCAGGATGTAGTGAGTATGTGAAGAATGTAGAGGGCGTGAAATAGAGGGGTACTGAAGAATGCCGTAGAAGAAGACTTGAAAGATGAGCGAAGCAAGATGGGTAGTTCCACCTCGTCCTCCAAAGATATCTTTGGTCCAGACATTATGGATTTTACTTATGTTATTTAGATTTTCTTCTTAGACTGTGTTAGCTAGACGTATAAAAGTGTAATGACAATCAGATTCTGGGAATGTTATCATTGGAGTTGGTTTTTGAATTTTCTTAATTTATCAGTGATCCATCAATTTACTATTAAAGGTGTTTTACTCATCTTGAATGTGTTTGGTTTTGGAGGAAATAGTTGGGAATGGTTGGTTCGTCCACCGGGGGTTAGTGTGAGTGCCAATCACGGTTATTTTAGATCGTAACAACAATTGTGCTCACCAAATGTACCATCAAAACCTTTTCTCCGTATATAACACACCAATTCTCTAATATCAAATAATTTTACCAAATTTGAGAATTTTTGGACAACGTAAAATACGACTCATCTATGTGCAAGCTCAATAAGATAGATATACTCAAATAACACAAAAACTCTGAAAGAGATCTTCTCTATTGTATCACCAAAGATTAAATAGCTATATAAGAAGTTTATAATTTTTGCAATAAATCCAAGATGATTTGTTTAAAAAAGTAAAAGCAGAATATGAAGAATCAAGCTCACCACCCTTGAGCCAATAAGGTACTGAATTGTCCTTTCAATTTTTCTCATATCAACTCTTCCAGAGAGATATAAATATTTCTCTTAAAGGACCACGACTATTTTCCTCACCAATCCATGCCCTCATCAAAATAGCCGAAGGAGTTAGGCTAGCACCGGTTTAATCATGAGCACTTATGGTGTTAAGCATTGTCTGATAAGATGGAATAGAAGCTTGATCACTTTTGTGACGTGATGATTGAATCTGGGTGAAGTGTCACTACTTGGCTTCTCTGTAATCATATATCCATCTAATACAACAAAGTAGTCATCAAGAATTTCCTTTGCACCTCTCCCCCTCACCTCCTTAATCTACTCATCTAGACTCGAGGCAGGATAAGGAAGAAAATCACTGGCCTACCAATACTTCTACACCAAAATAATGTAGTAACACATCATAATGCAGGAATATTATTCTTTACTTTAATAAGAGCTCACCTTAAATATTTATATGTTAGTTACAGTACAAATAAATCATCAACAAATATTGTCTTTACTATGAAGAAATATAAAGGTAGTATTAGTATTAGTATTTACTAAAAGACTCCGTATTCCAAAACTATGAGTTTTTCCATATGCATCAACATGCCTCTATTCATTATTATTTTTACTCCAAAATTTAATGTGAATTGAATTTTCTTAACAAGGGAAAAAAGCAAAATACTTCATCATTAACTATTAATAATTCAATTAACAATCTTTAACTCACCCTAACTTTAATTTTTGTTTCTCCTCAAACACCCATTGGCCATTCTTCATAATATTTTTAAGTTAGCGACAGAATAAACTGTACTATCTATGAAACAAACTTTTTAAAGAAGATAACTGCAACCACGAGTTGTTTGAAAGAAGAAAAGAATGAAAACTTCAACATTCAAAGAGGCCACCTAATGATTATGATTGCACCGAGCATTGGTTCATCCTAGATCAATGCATTGAAGCATGTTAATTCATTTCAATTATGTTTTCCATCATCTGAATAACTATGTTAAAACAGAAGTAATCACAAGAAGAAGTAAAAATATTAATTACTATATTAAAATAAAATGTCAAAAGTTGCATTTGATCTTGCTGATCAGTGAAATCAAATACAGCTAAGAAACAGTATCAATGACCAATTCGTCATAACTTGAACATAGGTCCGGATAGTGACACGGGACAAGTGAATGTTTCAAGAACTCCAAGTTGACCTATGACATGAACATAACAATCCAGAGAATAATATAAATAGTTATTGGTATAATAAAAACACGCTTAAGCGGGAAGTATAAAAACATGATATTAATCTAAAGCAGAGTCAACAATGACAAGATGATTTCTACATACAATGTTTGAATAGCCTCAAACATAACTGATGAGCTGATGGACAACATCTCCAACTAGCTCAACAAAAGCAAGTATATAACTGGAAATAACATGACTATAGATAAATGAATATCCTCAAAGGATGGGACTCACCAATGCTGGCTAAAACAGGTCTGAGAGAAAAGAAAGACTAATGGTGCGGCCGAGACCGATCCCTGACCTTATCATGAACATACCAGAGCAGGGTCAGTACTTTAGGATGTAATGAGTATTCAAGGTAAGTAAAATGGATAGTTAAAACACATAAGAGCACAAGAATAGGACAACATGAACGCGGAGTAAATATCAAACATAGCATAAGGGATGAAGGTTTTCAAAGTATTTGTGGTTTTCATAGCATTCATAATTTATTTGTAATCATAATTGTAAGGGAAACTTTATAAAAACATAGCCTGAGCCAAAGTAAACTAATATGACAATCCATAAATCATGAGGAACAATGGAAGGGACTCGCTATAACCGAATACCATCATGATAGAGCTTACATGATACCCCAACTATCTCGCTCAAGTGGGCAGAGCATCCCAGACTTGCCAGGCAAGGACGCAGTATGGTTATATCACAGGGATCCAATAATAAAATGTATATACCTACAAAGTGGCACGTAGTTTTGAGACCACGGGTTTAACTTCAAATGTCGGATCTACTCGGTGCTAGACACTGCTCTCGAAAACATGCACACGAAGGCTCGTAAAATAATCATAAAATCATTCACGAAATTCATGGACAAATAAATAATAACATGATGTATCTCACTTGAAATACATGATTAGCCATGAGTAATGACCCATGAGTTGGCCAAGAGTCATAAATTCATAATTCATGATGTCCATGAATACTTGTAAAACATGTATATACTTGATATTCATAAATTCACGATGAGTACTTGAAGAGAAATCATAACATGAATCATAAATCATAATTTAGACTTAGTAAGATCAAATCATAATAGGACTGGCTAACTTGACTTTTCATGGATACATAATTGGGCATAATTTAATTAAAATTCATATCTATAAATTTATATTCGGAAATAGTTATAAAATCTACCCATAGATCATAAACATAATTTACGCCACATGAAGGGAATCGACCCAAAGATAGATCATAGAAGATTTCGCAAGAATTGGGATAAACCCCATAAGATCATGAAACTTAAATAAGGAATTGCAATTCATGGAACGGAGAAGAATTTTGAGCATGAGAGTGAAAGGAACACCTATTCATAGCCTCACATACCTGGGTAAGTTGATGTTACACTCTTCCTTGAATTTCCAAAGGAAATTGAAGGAGAATTGTTGGATTTTAGACTTGGTCACCCCTAAGAACCTTCTAGTCTTACATGCATGGACATGAGTGATTTAGAATGAGCTAAAAACTCATAAAACAATCCTAACTGATCTTAAAATAACGTAGTTTAGGCCTTAGGAACTAGGAATTATGGAAAAGGCCTTAATAAATTCGCAAGAAAATACATTCGCCATTCCCAACAAGGACTGACAACTCGTCATCAAGGACCACGACTCGTGGTCTAATCTCGTTGCCAGCACTGGAAGCTTATCATCACTAGTCACCACGAGGGACACCACGACTCATGGTGTACCGGACGACTCGTCGTGATTAGTCATTGGGAACACTGTTAAACCTTCAACATCTAAGTCAAACTCTTGACCACATCCAACTTAATGACTCGTGGTGCTGACCACGACTCGTGGCTCCACCTGTGGTCAACCCCTATCCCAAAAATCCAACCAAATCCTTCCTCCTCCCCACGAGTCACCTAATGACTCATGGTGCACCTCACGGGTCACAGACGACTCGTCCTGTGACCTTGTGTAGAAAATTTATATTTCCATTTCAACCCCCAAGTCTGATCTTTAGGTCTTTCAGGGTATTACAATATCTCCCTTTGGGGACATTCATCCTCTAATGTGGGTAAACATACTGAAAAGATGAGAATGCAACTATCACACCAAATACTGAACATTTAAAATTGGAAACTGGACAGAGACTGTCTTCGGACTGAACTTACATGACTGAACTGATTTCATGAATCATACATACAAACATTGACATGAAGGAAAGTAGGGCACATGAACTGAACATGAAACTCAATAGAGTACTTGGGGTAAATTGATACCTCAAGCTGCAACTGAGCTGAAGCGGAATAGATACGAGTATTTAGCTATCATATCTGCTTTGCCTTCCCACGTAGCTCACTTGACATGTTGGTTCATCCACAAACCTTGACTGAGGACACTTCTTTATTTCTTAGATTTCAAACCTGTCGATCAAGTATTTCCATTGGAACCTACTCATAGCTAAGGCTATCCTTCACACCTACGATCTTCACTGAACAACCAGAGCTGGATCACCCAAACACTTTTTAAGAGTGATACATGGAAAAATGGAATGAACTGGGCTAATTCTGAGGGCAACGCCAACTTATAGGCCACATTGCCAATACGTTTCACAATCTGGTATAGGCCCGGGCAAGGGGGACTAAGTTTCCTTTCTTCTTCCTGAATCTCATCACTCATTTTATGGGAGATACCTTCAAAACACCTTCAATCATCAACTTCAAAAACCTGAGTTCTCTCTTCCTACATCTGCCATTGGACTTTGATGACTCTGAGCTATTTTCAACCTCTCCCTTATAAGTTGAACCTTCTCCATAGCCTCGTGAACAGAATCTGGACCTATAAATGTACCTTGACCCTGCCTCAAAACCAACCAATAGGTGATCTGGCCACCTTCTTGCCTATAAAGAGCTCTCCAACGAAGCCATCCGAATGCTGGAATGGTAGAAATTGTAATATACAAACTCAATGAGAGACAAATGATCATCCCAATGACCCTTAAAATCAATCACATACGCTTTCAACATATCCTCAAGAGTCTGAATGGTTTGCCGTCCTGACCATCTGCTTGCGGGAAATTCTGTGCTGCTTGACCTGGAGTACCGAGTCCCTTCTAAAAACAATCTCCAAAATTGAGAGGTAACCGAGTACTTATATGATATGATGGACAAGGGTACTCCATGCAACTGAACTAACTCTCGAATGTATAATTTGGCATATTACCTTTGCTGAATTTGTAGTTTTGAATGGTAGGAAATAAGTTGTCTTAGTCAACCTATCTACATCCACCCAAATAGCGTCATATACTGTCGATGAGTGCGAGGCAACCCCGAAAGTCCATATTGATCTACTCCCACTTCAAATTAGGGATACTAATATCTTGGAGCACACCTCCAGTTCTGATGCTCAACCTTACTTGTTGACAATTTGGACACTTAGCCACAAACTCTGCTATGTCCTTCTTTATGCCACTTCACCAATAGATATCCCAGGTCATAGGTACATCTGGTGGCACCTAGGATGGTTAGAATATCTGGAACCATGAGCCTTGTTAAACATCCTATCTCTCAAAGATTCTGATCCATTCTGAACAATGATACCACCATCCATCGAGTCAATAAGATGAATTTGTCGTGCCGACACACATCCTTCACTTACTCTTTCCTTTCCTCATCTACATAGGACACACTTGATAACGTCCAAAATATATCCTTCATGAAAAGAATATACACGGCCGAAGTATCAAAACAAGTAACCGGATGGGTGTCGGGGTCGAATCCTACAAGCGACTAGCGAATGATAGTTACGACTGTCGGTTAAGAAATTGCTTGCACCACCTAGAGTTAACATAAAACAAAATAAATTAGGGGGATTGGAATCTGTAGTGAATTATGTTTGGTAATTTAGTGAAATAAAATAACAAGATCTTGAAGGTTGTCAACAAGAATGTGAAAGACTAAAAGGTGTGGTAGATGATATACTAACTAGATAGGAACATGCTAGGTCATCATATAAGTTCAAATAGTGTAAATAATCTCGGGAGGTGGGTACTTACATCTTTTCAGCCTTATAACTACCTCTTACTAGAGTTTTGTCAAACCTTTAGCTACGATTTAGCTCAACCCAATTAGATTTGGATTAGCAACTGCACTAATATCTAGCTATTAGCTACTAATGAGGAATAAGATTGCAATTTTAGCTATTTCTAGCCCAATTTCACAATATCTCATCCATACCCACTATTAAATTGTTCTCTCCAATACTTAATTATTCTTTACAAGCAACAATCATGCAAGAACAATGGACCCATATCATAATCAATGGATCTTCCTTTATAGATTAAAGAGAATCTAACAGATTTACACTAATTTAAACAATATGAAGATGACTCTAGCAATACCCAAGCTCTTACCTGGTATCGACATCACGCACCTTCTAGTTAATGATTTAGCTACTCATGATTAAGAAATTCTAAAAGACATTCATTTAATAAACTCATTGAATTTAATAACAAGAGTAGTAAAATCCAAATTCACAAAAATATTTCCAACAATGCGTGTAACTTATCATTAAGAAGAAGTACTAGAGAAGAGTACTTTTTCAAAGTTTACCAATCAAAATCTCCTTTTATCTGCTAAGAGAATGTTCTAAGGCTAAGAAAGAAAACAATGATGTGATATGATCTGTTTCTATCTCCTCTAGTACATAGTAATTTTATCTAGTATTTACATCCAGGAAAATAGGGCATCTTCTATCTCTTTTTCCGTGCTAAATAATTATACCCCCGAGCATCATTCTGGAATTGGTGGAGACACCAGCAATTCGCTGGTTCAAATTAGTGAACCGCTGGGTGTCTTATCTGAGCTATCACTCAACTCCAAAGGAGCATCAGTGGTTCATCCGATGTTTAACCAATATCAATTCGTGAATCGCGGATCTTTGTTCGTCATTATAGAAAACGGGGTTTCTTTCGAGACTGGACCGTCGATTCGCCATTGGCAACTCGCGGTTCTCCATTGGCAACTTGCGGTTTTCCGGTGGCATTTTTCCTTAGAGGCAGTGGTAATCGGCCTTTGACCGACGTTTTTCCGGTTTGCATCGGTAGACTTCAATTTTTTCACTTCCTTATTTTACTCCATTTTTTTTCTTTTCTACACATGAAGGCATCTGCGCAAAACAAAAGCAGAAAGGGCATAAAATCCATATAATCAACTCAAAAACTAAGAAACTCAAGTTTAAGAGTCTAATGAATTGGTAAATTACCAACTTGTCAACACTCTTATGGAAAGCCTGCTAAGAGTGGTCGCTTTACCATATTTGCCTTTCCCAGATGATAAAGGACACTCATATCATAATTTTTAAGAAGATCCAACCACCTCCTATGACGTAGATTTAGATCCTTTGGTGTAAACACATACCGTAGGCTTTTGTGGTTCTAAACACATCTACATTGACCCCTTAAAGATAGTGCCTCCAAATCTTCAAGGTAAATACTACTACCGCCAACTCGAGGTCGTGAGTCGAATAGTTCTTTTCATGGACCTTCAATTGCTTGGAAGCATAGGCTATAACCTACCGTGCTGCATTAGTACACACAACCAAGGCCGATCCTGAGGCGTCAAAATACACTCTAAACCCATCGATACCCTCAAGAAGGGTCACCTCGATGCTAAGGTGAGTTGAGTCTTCAACTCTTGGAAGCTTTTCTCACAAGTCTCTAACCATTGAAACTTCATCTTCTTCTAAGTCAACTTAGTCAACGGTGCGGCAATGGAAGAAAATGCTTCAACTGGTACGCTAATTTTTCACCGCTTCTATCTTTTGAGAGTCCACCTGTGCACCCTTACTTGACACCACATGGCCCAAAAATGCTACTGAGTCTTACCAAACTTGCACTTGCTGAATAACTGTGATATAATTGGTGATCATTAAGGGTCTATAAAACCACCTCACCGAGCGGCATGCTCCTCCTTGCTCCGAGAGAATATAAGAATATCATCTATGAACACAATCACAAACATATCCAAATAAGGTTTAACCACCATGTCTATCAAATCCATAAAGGCTTCAGGGGCATCTATTAGTCCAAAATACATAACTAAAAATTCATAGTGATCATACAAATTCCTAAAGGCTGTCTGGAATGTCACTCTCCCGAACCCGAGCTGGATGATATCCGGATCTGAGGTCTATCTTTAAGAAACACTTAGAACCCTTAAGCTGGTCAAATAAATCATCAATCCTGGAGAGAGGATACCTATTATTGATTGTAACCTTGTTCAATTGCCAATAATCAATGCACATCTGAAAGGAACCATCCTTCTTCGGACAAAGAGCACTAGTGCACCTACGGGATTTGCCAGGTCTGATGAAACCCTTGTCTAAGATATCCTTCAACTACTCCTTCAACTCCTTTAGCTCGTATAAAGCCATTCTATATGAGGAATAGATATAGGCTGCATATCGGGAAGAAGGTCAATACCAAAATTGATCTCCCGCTCAAGAGGAATTCCTAGTGTAAATAGTCTGAAATACTTCTGGATATTTGCACACTACATAAACTGACTAGATAGTCGGGGTTTTGGACATATCACCCTTAACTCCCAACTAGATTGTACATGCAACCCTTATAAATCATCTTTATGGCCTTAAGGTAGGAAATGAAGTGTCTTACAGGCATAAGTGAACTACTATTCCACTCGAAGACTGGATCACCCAAAAATCGAAACTCTACCACATGGGTTCTACAATTTACTGAGGCATAACATGCATGTAACCAATACATGCCAAGGATAACATCAATATCCATCATGGCTAGCTCTATAAATCTACTGAGGTGACTTTCTGAAGGACCGTGACAAGGAAATTTTTTATATACCCGTCGAGCTATAACTTGAATTCACTAACTGGAGTAGAAACTGGAGAAGTGTTTGATAGAATCTCGGTACTGACTTCAAAACTAGCTAGAAACATAAGGAGTAACAAAAGAAAAAGTATCCCCTGATCTAACAATGCATATACATCAAAGTGGACTACTCGTAACATACCGGTGACCACATTTGGTGAAGTCTCCTACCCTTTCAAGTGATGCAAGGGTGCTAAACTTGTTCGCGCTGGCCAACCCCTACACTAGTGGACGCACCCTGTCGAGCTAGGAGCTGCCGCCGAACTGGTAGCCTAAGCACGATCTCTACTATCATCCTATATACTCCAAGGACACTCCGACGCATATGGACAGATCTACCACACCAAAAACAGATATCTAATCCTATCAAGCACTCTTTATATTATTCTTCCGAACTTTGCAGCTGGAAAGGTACGCCTATCTGCATGCTTCTATAGCCCCTCTATACTGAGGCTCGCTTCATATGATCACCTCACAGTTTGGATGGAGCACTGGCCGATAATGGCGCTGGAGCTAATAACTTGATGAGACTGCTGGAAATGTCCGCCCCTAGTCGCTATTGGAGAGAACCCATAACTATCTATCCTGGCCCTCTTGAGCTCTCTCGATGCACCGCCTATCTCGCTGGGCGTACAAAACAATCTGGGAAATCACTGTCCTAATGAAGCATAATGGTCCTACAATCCTTAACCAGGTAGTCCATTATCACATGTACAAAACCTACTCACCCGAGCTCTAATCAACCACTAGCTCTGCATATTTGATAAACGAGTGAATTCTGGAAAGCATAATCTTGACTATCATGTTTCGCTTCAGGTTCACAAACTCAGAAGCTTTAATCTCTTATCTCCCAAGGGAATAACCAATCAAGAAATATGGTATGGCACTCATCCTAACCAATTATTCCCTTGCTCCAATCGCCCTACTATCCTTCCATTGTCTGGAACCATATGTGCGCGACCCCTTTCAACTGATACGAGGCTAAGTCTTCACACTCCTCCCTCGTCACCCCCATAATTTGGGAAATATCTGAACTTTATCAATAAAATCATATGGATCCTCGTCGACTCACCCAAGGAACCTCAAGGGTTCATCCTCAGAAAATATCTAACTCTCGCTGCCATAACATTTCCATTCTGAGGGACATGCCTAATGCTTCGTTGGGTTGACCTGGGCGGTCAACGCCTGAGCTAGAATGTATGGATATCCTAACCTGTATAAATTTATTCGGTACAGGATCCTCAAGGGCGGGTGGGGCCTACTAGTACCATCCCCATTGCCATTCTCATGGCCTTTTCCGTTTCTATTTCTTCTTCTGTTAACTCGACAAGGAGGCATGATTATGCAAATGCGTATAACATAAGTTAGAAGGATAGAGAGATATTTCATCACACGACATAGATCATGAAAGAAGGGAACATTTCTTGAACGCCTCGTGAGCCTCTTCGTCATAAGCGTGGCGTGTTGCATACCTATTAAAAAGACTTACTTAATGCCTTTCGTGACACCCTAGTACACATCAAAACCTAATGCTCTAATACCAAGTTTGTCACTATCCGAACATAGGCCCGGATAGAAATACGGGACAAGTGAACCCGAGAGGCTCCAAGTGGACCCATGGCATTAACGTAATAACTAAGAGTACGATAAACATATACTAGTATAATAAAAAGGCTTAAGTGGAAGTCTGAATAGATATCAATCTAAAATGAAATAAATAGTATGTTGGATTTCTACATACCGTCTCAATAGCCTCTAACATAACAGATGCGCTGATTGGACAACATGGCCACCAGGGGCTCAACAAAGAAAGTCAATAACTGAAATAACATGACTATAGATAATGGAATGTCCTCAAAGGATGAGGACTCACCATCCCGCTAAGCCGATTTCCATTCCGAGCTACATGCCCTACCGTCTGTTGGTTGACCTGGGCGTCAAAGCCCAGCCAGCATCTGTATGGATGCCCTAAACTCTGTGTGGATACCTGTTCGGGTATAGGATCCTCAAGGGAGGGTGGGGCCGACTAGTGCCCATCCACATACCATTCTTATGGCCTTTTCCGTTTCTATTTCTTCTTTGCTGCATTCAACGAGGAGGCATGATTCTGCAAATGCGTATAGCATAAGTTAAAAGGATAGAGAGATATTTCATCGCACGACATAGATCATGAAATAAGGAACATTTCCTAAACGCCCGCAGCCTCTCATCATAAGCGTGGCATGTTGCATACCTATGAAAAAGACTTCCTCTACTTAATAATGACTTTTTGGGGACACCCTAGTACACATCAAAACCTAATGCTCTAATACCAAGTTTGTCACGACTGAACATAGCCCAGATAGAAATACGGGAGCCATGAACCCAAGAGGCTCCAAGTGGACCCATGGCATTAACGTATCAACTAAGAGTATACGATAAACATATACTGGTATAATAAAACATGCTTAAGCGGAAGTCTGAATAGATATCAATCTGAAACAGAGTCAACAATGACAAGTTGATTTCATATAGTGTCTCACAATAGCCTCTAACATAACTGATGCGCTGATTGGATAACATGGCCAACTAGCTCAACAAAGAAAGTCTATAACTGAAATAACATGACGTTATAGATAACAAAATATCCTCAAAGGATGAGGACTACCATCCCAGCTGCCACATTTCCCATTCTGAGGGACATGCCCTACTGCTCGTTAAGTTGACTCAAGGTCAAGGCCCGAGCTAGCATTTGTATGGATGCCCTAAACTCGTGGTGGATACCTGTTCGGGTACAAGATCTCACGGCGGGTGGGGCCTACTAGTGCCCATCCCCATTGCAATTCTCATGACCTTTTCCGCTTTATTTCTTCTTTGTTAACTCGGGAAGGAGGCATAATTCTGCAAATGCGTATAGCATAAGAAGGATAGAGAGATATTTTATCGCACGAACAGATCATTAAAGAAGGGAACATTTCCTAAACGCCTGTAGCCTCTTCTGTCATAAGCGTGGTGTGTTGTACACCTATGAAAAGACTCTCTACTTAACGCGGATTTCAGAAACCCTAGTACACATCAAAACCTAACACTCTAATAAATACCAAGTTTTTCACGAATTCTAATATAGGCCCGAATAGAAATACGAGAAAGGAACCCCAAGAGGTCCAGGACCATGGCATGAAAGTAATAACTAAGAGTATACTTCTATAAACATATACTGGTATAATAAAACATGCTTAAGCGGAAGTCTTAATAGATATCAATCTAAAATAGAGTCAACAATGACAAGTTGGATTTCTTGTATAATAATCTCAATAACCTCTAACATAACGGATGCGCTGATGGGACAACATGGCCAACTAGCTCAACAAATAGAGTCTATAACTGAAATAACATGACTATAGATAATGGAATGTCCTCAGCGAGGAGAGGGACTCACCATCCCGCCTAACACAAGTTTGAGAGGAAAGAAAGACTAATGGTGCGACTGAGACCTAGGGATTCCTCTGACCTGTATTATGAAACAATACAACATAGAGTATGCAGCCAGTACATGGGATGTATTGAGTATGCAAGGTAAGCAAATCGGATAGAAGTTAAACACATAAGAGTTCATAAGAATAGGACAGCATAAATGTGAAGTAAATAACATAACCCAGCATGTGGCCCAAGGTTTTCAATGCATTCATAAATTATTTATAATCATAATAGTAAGAGAAACTTTATAAAAAGCATAACTTGAGACAAAATAACCCAATATGAAAATGTATAAATTATGAGGAACAATGGGTGACTCATCATAAACTGCACCATCATGATAGAGTTTACATGGGATGCTCCAACCATCTCGCCGCCAAGTCGACAAATCTGCCCCAGGCTTGCCAGGCAAGAGATGTGCAATATGGTGATATTAATAGATCCAATAATAAATGTATATAGCTATGGTGTCATGTAATTCTAATACCACGGGGTTTAACTAAACACCGAGTCTACTCTGTGCTAGACACTGCTCCTAAAAACATGCACATGAGGGATTGTATAATAATCATAAAATCATTGATGAAATTATGTCCAAATAAATAATAACATGATGGATCCCACTTGAAAAAAATGAATAGTTGAGTAAGGGCCTGTGAGTTGGCCAAGAGTCATAAATCCATAATTCATGAAGTTCATGCATACTTGTAAAACATGTATATACTTGATAATCATAAATCCATGATGAGTACTTAAAGATAAATCATAACATGAATCATAAATCATAATTTAGACTTAATAAGATCAAAATCATAATAGGATCATAACTTGACTTCTCATGAAATGATACAAAAAAAAAAAAACGATAAATTATTTAATTAAAATTCAAATCCATAAATTTATATTCAAAAAGTTTAAACCTGCCCACAAATTACTAAAATATAATTTTATACATGAAAAGAATTGAACAAAAGATAGATCATAGAGAATTTCACAAGAATTGGAAAAACTCCATAAGATCATGAAACTTAATTAGAATTGGGATTTATTGAATGGAGAAGAATTTTGTGCATAAGAGTTAAAGGAACTCTCATTCATATTCTCACATACCTAGGTAAGTTGATCTTACACCCTTCTGAATGCCTAAAGAAAATTTAAGGAGCAGTGATGGATTTTAGACTTGATCACCTCTAGGAACCTTTTAGTCTTGCATGCATGGACAAGGGTGATTTAGAATGAGCTAAACCTTCTAAAACAATCCTAACTGAGCTTAAATGATATAGTTTAGGCTTAGGGAACTTATAAATTACGTAAAAGCCTCAATAAATCTTTGCAAGAAAATACACACTTCCAGTCCCACAGGGACTAGACGACTCATCGTCAAGGACCGCGACTTCTGTGGTCTACTACTGGTTTTTCAAGACTAGAAGCTTATCGTCACTGGTCATCACGAGGGACACCATAACTCAAAGTGTACCCGATGACTCATGTGACTAGGTCGTTGGGAGCATTGCTAAACCTTCAACATCCAAGTCAAACTCTTGACCACGACTAACTTAACAACTCGTGGTGCTGATCACGACTAGGGGCTCCCATCGTCAGCCCTCAACCCAAATCTAAATCAAACCTTCCCTTTCTCCTCCCTACGAGTGACCTAACGACTCGTGGTGCATCTTTACGGTCACTGAATGACTCATCCTATGACCTAGTGCAAAAATTTTAGTTTCTCCATTTCAACCTCGGGTCTCGATTAGGGCTTTTGGGGTATTACAAAATTCATTTTTGTGAGGAAGAAATTCTGACAGTAACCCCAATACAGAACCAAAAACTAATAAGTTACATTGAAACATTTGATTGGTGATGATGAAAAAGAAGAGGAAATTATATTTACTATTTCGTGGAAGAGTTAACAAGACATTTGAAAATTCTTATAAAATTGTAATGATTTAGACGTTGTTACTGTGGATGGTTAAGGGCGTAGAACACATAAATCCGGCTAAGGATAAGCAAGAATGAGGTTGTCAAATAAACTAAGTATAAACTTTGCCTTTTGGGGAGCTTACGGGTCTGGGGGACCGCCAACGATGGGATTACTGCCGTAGCGAGACCACGATAACGGCCGCTCGACGGTGAAATTAGGGAGTAACTGTTGGAACCGTCATATAGATCCTATGAATTCTGTAGTGGGTCCGCTGCAATAAAAATGTGACCACTGTAGTGGATGATGGGAATCAGAAAGGGTCATGGAATTATGGGTTCTCACCGTATTATTTCCTAAAATGCGATCAGGAGATCTAGAGGATGGATAAACCTTCCATAGCATTAATCCCATCACCCAAGGTAAGAATTTCGATTCTCAATCTCTAAAGTAGTGATGATCCTAGAATCCTTGTAAGCCTATAATGGTGGAAGTTTGTAGAGGAAGAACCCTAGGTTGTTGTTAAACTAGTGCTAGAATGGTGAGTTATTTGGATGATGTCATATTATGTTGATCATTCCCTTTAGAATTGCATGATAGAACGAGGGTTATGCAGGAATAATAGGTTATGCAACTCCCAGAAGAAATTGGGTTTTTTACTTTGAAAATACCCCAAATAGGAGGCTTTGATCTGTCAGGCTCTAAACTAAAGGGTAATTAATGAATTACTTTGTGTTGTAGATTCTACGCATTTCAAGCTTTGAGAAAAGGCCTGAGTATTTGGATTATCACCTTTCAAATCGAGGTTACGATTATTAGGATAGACCTATATAATGGAATGTATAGGGTGCAAGGTTGATATATGATTGGTCTTCGGATGTTTATGTGATATGTGAGTCTATTGTTGTTAATTTATTCAAGAATATGACTAAGGATGTGATATTGAATCGTGATGACCTGTTAAATAATTGCGTATATATGTTTAAATGTAATTATCTATGATGAATGGTTAGTTAGGTGATCATTGCCCGTTAAGGAGACAATGGTTAATTGGTGATAATATTCAAGAAGTAGATTTGCTTCTGCATGATGCACTCAGGGCATGTTTTATGAGGATGATGAATGAAAGATTTAACATATTAATGTTGAGTGCTCATGCCCGAGGGGAGTATCCAGTTGAGCAAATAAAAATATTTGAGTGGCTCATGTCTGAGGGGAGCATCTGGACGAGCATATAAGTGGGAGGGGGTGCCACATCGACACAATAAATGAATTTCTAGAGTCTCCTATAGTTCATGAATGGTTGGTCATAAAAAGACCCACTCAACATGTACATGATTTTTGTTGTTGAGTGTTAAGGGGGAGATGATGGAGGCGTGTGTGCCCATCATGATACCCTTGGTTGTGTTATTTGCTTATTGTTTGTGATTACATTTATGTTCATGAGGTGGATGTGAAACATATTATCAGGATGTGGTAACTTGTTGTGGATATGATGCAAATTGACCACAATGAATGTGGCATTAATGCTAAGTACGACCTTGTCACTATGTGTGGTTGTTTAGTAGTTGTCGCCGAGAATAATTGAGGATTGTAATTTCTTATAGCAATTGTGTTTGTTGTTATTATGGTCGTTGATGGATTCATGGTGTTATATGAAATGTGATTGTTGATTTGGCTGGAATTATGTGATGGATGAGCTGAGAAGGGAGCATCTTGTCGAGCTACTGCCTAAGTAGTGTCGCTGTAGCAAGACAATTTCTCACAAGGGCGGATAAGTTACCACTGGGCAATGAGAGGCCTAATCTATGAGCAGGCCGACTGTTTCTTGAGTAGAACTTGTGTTACATGAAATGTCTTGTAATTCTGCTTTAAGTTATGGAGCCTTTTTATTTCTCTGTTGTTGTAACTTATGTGTTATTATATGTCACGGCTGCTGTTTACCAGTATTGTGTCATGTACTAACCCTACCCGCATTCTTTCTCAATCCAGAGTTCGAGCTCCTATGTTCCTTGCACCCTCAACTGTGAGCCAACATTCTTTGTGAATCAAGAAGTTGAGTAGATGAGACGCATATCACTCCTTTTTCAGATGTCCTTCTTTTAAGACACCTTCAAAATTTTTTATGTCATTTTTCATTTTAGATCCTTAGCTTGTAATAAAACAGACGCCTGTAATGACACCAGGTTCTGGGAATTTTCTTATTTGGTTTTAGTACGTGCAGTGCAATGATTTGAAATTGTTCTTTTAACAATAGTTGATGTCTTTTTCAGAATATTTTGAATTATAGGGGTAGTATTGGGATTCATTGGTTCGCCCATCAGAGGGTTTTGTGGGTGCCAATCATGGCCATTTGGGTCATGAAAAGTTGGTATCAGGATCTAGGTTTGTTGATCTCATTGCACTAAGACGGGTCTAGTAGAGTCTCGCAGATCGGTGCAGATATGTTCGTAACTTATCTTCGAGAGATTGTAGAACTTTAGGAAAACTCATTCCTTCTTTCCTTTCGTGCGATTACTTGATTCCAATTGATATCTGGTGATCCAAATTGGTACAACTTTTCTTCTTTCCTTCTCAGATGGTGAGACCACGTGCAAGCGGTGACAGATTTGCAGCACTTGAGACAGCAGTGGTGGACCCAATCCGCGGCAGTGGAAGGGGAAGAGGTTGTGACATAGACCCACCGCGGCTAGAGGAGGGGCCTGTACTCCCGCCCAATCTAGAGAGGTCTGTTTTGTTCCACCAGAAGCGCAGGAGCGGGGTGGAAGTTGAGGTAGAGTTCCCGATGCAGGGAGAAGCTCTTGCTGCCAGCTTCTCAGAGGTCCTAGCCTGTGTCCTCAATCTTTTAAGCGGCCTTGTGCTGGGACAAATACTCAGCAACTCCAGTGGGACAACAGTCAGGAATTCAGCATGCAGCTGCCATGACCCCATGAATTGATGATATATCGGAGGCTGTGATGTTTCTGAGATTGGTGGAAGGACTGGTTATGACAGGGGAAGAGCAAAGATTTACTTTGGAGGTCTACCAAGATGAAGCTCTACCTTCTATGGTACAAAGGAAGAGGACATAGATGTCATATCGCTGGCTTTCGATCAATCATGAATCGAGTGCCAGTGTTCCCTACCAAGTTTTTGGGCATGATAATCCGCTCCCAATCTTTGTTGAGAGAACTCAAAACTGTCAGTCCGTCTCTCTTGGCCACTCTCTCTCGATGCACCGTCTCCATCTCGCTAGGCATACAAAGCCAACTGGGGAAAATCAATGTCCTGAGATGAAGCATGGAGGTATTATAATCCTTATCTAGGTAGTCCGTTACCCCATGTACAAACCTGCTCACCCGAGCTCTCTGATCAGCCACTAGCTCTGGTGCATACTTGGAAAACCGAGTGAACTCTAAAGCATACTCCTGGATTGTCATTTTACCCTGCTTCAGGTTCACATACTCTGCTACTTTAATCTCCCTCTTCTCACGAGGGAAGAACCGATCCCAAAATGTGGTGTGCAACTTATCCCAACCAATGGGCCCCGCTCCAACTATCCTGCTATCTTTCCATTGTCTTAACCAAATATGTGCAACACCTTTCAATGGATACGAGGCTAGGTCTACGTATTCCTCCCCAGTCAATCCCATGATCTGAGTGATCTTCAGCACTTCATTAATAAACTCATGTGGATCCTCGTCTACCTTCGATCCAAGGAACTTCGGAGGGTTCATCCTTAGAAAATCCCTGAACCTCGCTGCCGCCACATTCCCATTTTGAGGGATATGTGCCATTGCCTATTGGTTGACTTGGGCGGTCAAAGCCTGAGCTGGCATCTGAATGGCAGCTCTAAACTCTGCGTGCCTCCTGCTCAGGTACATGATCCTCATGGGATGGTGGGGCCTGCTGTTGCTCATCTCATTTGCCTTTCTCATGGCCATTTCCATTCCCGTTTCTTCTTTCCTTAACTCGGCGAGGAGGCATGATTCCGCAAACGTGTATAACATGAGTTAGAAGGATAGAGAGACATTTCATCGCACGACATAGATCATGAAAGAAGGGAAAATTTTCTAAACGTCTCGTATCCTCTTCGTCATAAGTGTGGCACGCTTCACACCCATGAAAAAGACTCTACTAAACATGACTTCCAGACACTCCAGGTTTTCAGAACATTCATAAATAAGTCATAATCATAATCATGTGAGAAAAGTTTCATTAAGAATGACTTGAGCCAAAGTAACATAAACATAACCATGTATAAATCATGAGGAACAATGGGAGGACTCGTATTAACCGACACCATCATGATAGAGCCTTACATGATGCCCCACTATTCGCCCAAGTGGTTAGGACTTTCCCCTTCTTGCCAGGCGGGGGACGTGCATGCGTGGTGATATCACAGGGATCCAATAATAAATATATACATATACCTATGGTGGCACATAGTTTTGTGATCACGGGGTTTTCCTTTGAACGCCAGGTCTACTCGGCTAGACACTGTTGCCAAAAATATGCACATGGGGCTCATATCGAAATCGTAATATCTGTCACTCCCACGAACTAGGGTAGGGAGCAACTGGCACTCGATTCATGGTCGATCGAGAAGCCGGCTATATAGAATCTATAAATTTAACACTAAGGCTGACCAAGCCACCTGTCACAACCAATCAAGATAAATACTAGGCTAATAATGCCTTGACAATTATAAATATGCAACCTGAAAAGCCGACAAGGCTACAATAAAGCTAAGCAAAGCAATGAAAAACCAATATGACTACAAAACCCACACTACTATACAAACTAGTCCAAATCAGCCTCTAC